>WSYH01002814.1:0-78364 GCA_036426205.1 Ascaphus truei | reverse complement strand
CAGGAATGCCAGCTAGTCTACCAGATTGGATTCCTGGCAGGATATTCTTTGTTGTGAGGTGTGAAATGGAACACTTAAAGACTGCTCTGGTTTGAGTAATCTCCGCCCTCATGTAAACAGTGGAGGTGACAAAATCCTTTGAACCATACTTAAGTCCTAGACATTGGGTCACCTTTCTGGCCATATGCTACCCTGGTATGCAAAGGAATTTCCTCTGGGTTTTATCCATACCTTGGAACACAGCATTGAAGATAAAACACAAACATATTAAAATATCCGGTTCTGTTGTGTCCAGCAGGTCCAAACTTCCCAGTTCTCAATGCGGGAACTGGGACACACTAGGGTCCAATTTGAGACTTGCTACGACCTTCGGAACCAGAGTTACACAAATACACTAAAAACCGTTTCTCATTTTAATACAAAAATCTCCGCTGTAAATTAAATCACGGTTTTTCACTAAATCCCCATTGAAAACAACGGGCTCCGCCACCATAGACTTTCAATGGCAAACCGCCGCCGTTGGCGGCTATGGGAATCCGCCGCCACAGACTTTCAACGGGGCGACGCCGCCATTGAAGTCAATGGGGGTTTTCCGCCATAGCCGGTCAATGGAGATTGGCCGCCATTGGAGTCTATGGGAGAAGTCCCGAACATTCAAGGGGGTCCATACTCCGTCGGGTTGGTCCAAGAGGGTTAAGGATGGTTCTGCAGCGATGCCGGAGCAGTGACTACAGATACCCCAAACCCTGATCCTCTGGACCCTCCGGAACTGGAGCTATGGATTCCCAAATTTCAGCTTTTCACACTTAGTCGATTTCTGGAGCTGTTTACACTTAGTCGATTTCTGGAGCTGTTTCTGCCACCGCCATTGGAACCTATGGCGTGACCCGCTCTTCTCGGTTCGACCCTTATCGGGGGTCCAGGATTCGGGGACCCGGTTGTGGTCAAGTGGGGGGAGGTCTAGGAACTAGGGGCAGAAAGAATTTTATTTCTAGGTGCTCTAGAACTGTTTATTCCCACGCCACTTCTCGTTGAACTTGACTGCTAAGTGATCAAAGCTCAACTATTGAAAATGTATCCGCTTTGCGGTTTTGCAGTTTGGACGGCAGCCAACTCGTTCCTAGAAAGCTCTTTCGAGGATTCTCCATTGAAGTCAATGGGCCCATTGACTTACAATGGGAAAACGCCGCCCCCTCTCTCCCTCTACACCTCCCCTTCTCAATGGGTGACCTGTAGCCCACTAGCCCTAATGGGAAAGTGGGGCACTGCTGGAACCATTAATGAATTCAGTCGCAGAGGGATAGTCCTGGCATGAAAGTCCATCAGCATTGCTGTTTTCACTGCCCTTTTTGTGTTGAATCGGAAATTCAAATTCTTGCAAAGCCAAGCTCCATCTCAGCAACTTGGCATTCTCCCCTGATACCCTCTGTAGCCAACTCAGGGGATTGTGGTCTGTGATGACCGTGAAAGCCCTCCATATACATAGGGCTGGAGCTTTTTGAGTTCCCACACAATGGCCAAGCACTCCTTCTCAATGGTGGCATATGCCACTTCCCTGGGGAGCAGTTTGCGACTGAGATACACCACAGGGTGCCCTATGCCGTCGTCCCCCACCTGGCTCAATACAGCTCCAATACCAAAGTCCGAGGCATCAGTCTGAATAAGAAAATGCTTGGTATAGTCTGGGACAGCCAGTATGGGGGCCCCAGCAAGCGCAGTTTTCAGTGCCTGGAAAGCAGTTTCACAGGCAGGAGTCCAGGTAATAAGCACAGGCAGTTGCTTCTTAGTCAGATCAGTCAGGGGTTTGGCCAGGTGCTGTACTGTGGGACAAACTTCCTATAGTACCCTGCGGTGCCCAAAAATGCCATGACCTGTTTCTTGGTTTTTGGAACATGCCTTTGAACTATGGCTTCTACCTTGGCTGGCTCTGGTTTGAGATGCCCTCCACCCCCCCAGTGCCCTCAGTACAGGACTTCTGCCATCCCTACCATACACTTAGTGGGTTTAAAGTTAAGCCCAGCCTCCCTGATCCTATCCAGCACCGCAGCTACATGTACTATGTGGGATTCCCAGGAACTACTAAAGACAGCAATGTCATCTAAGTAAGCCGTAGCATAGCTCTGCATCCCTTCCAGTAACCTATTGACCAGGCGTTGAAAGGTAGCCGGGGCATTCTTCATCCCAAATGGCATCACCAAAAACTCATAGAGGCCACTTGGAGTGATGAATGCTGACTTCTCCTTAGCCTCCAGGGTCATTGGGATTTGCCAATAGCCTTTGCTCAAATCCATGGTGGTCAGATACTTTGCCCCCGCGAGTTCATCTAGTAACTCATCCATGCGGGGCATGGGGTAAGCATCTGACACCGTCCCAGCATTGAGCAACCGGTAGTCCACACAAAACCAGGTGGTCTTGTCCTTCTTAGGAACTAGGACTACTGGACTTGCCCAAGGGCTCTGGGACAGAGTAATTACCCCTAGGGTCAGCATCTCCTCTATCTTTCTCTCCATACTTGTCTTGACCTCTGCTGACACTTTATAAGCATGCATATGCAGAGGCTGCAGGTTCCCTGTGTGCACTGGGTGTTTTGTGAGATGTGTGGTCCCTGGCATGTCAGTGAAGAGGGCGCTAAACTGAGATAGCATGTCCCTGGCTTCTCTCTTCTGCCTAGCACTCAACTGTGCCCCTATCTCTACCTGCTCTACAGTGTTTCCCTGCCTAGCCTCCCCTAGGAGATCAGGCAGAGCATTGGTCGCCGGATCCTCCAGCAGTGGGCTACAAATGGCCAGCACTGCTCCCATACTCGGTGCTCTGTATTCCTTCAACATGTTAATGTGGTATGTCTCATGCCTCTCAGGCGCTACCTGTACAACATAGTTGCACTCATTCACCTTTCGGATAACCGAGTACGGTCCCGACCAGGCAGCCATCAGCTTGTTCTCCCGAGTGGGTTTGAGAACGAGCTCCTGCTGTCCTGGGATGAATTCTCTGCTATGGGCATGCTGGTCATACCATTGCTTTTGCTTGGTCTGAGCAGCCCTGAGGTGGTCCTGAGCCACCCCCACGAGCATCTCTAACCGGTCTCTGAGATCTACTACATACTGGATCACTGAAGCATCAGTAGCAGTAGTCTCCCCTTCCCATCCCTCACGGAATAGGTCCAGAGGTCCACGTAACCTGCGGCCATATAGTAGCTCGAAGGGGGAGAAGCCTGTAGATTCTTGCGGTACCTCTCGGTATGCAAACAGCAAGTGCTGCAGGTGAATCTCCCAGTCTTTCTCCTCCGCCTCTATAAAGGTCCGAAGCATCTGCTTCAGGGTACCATTAAACCTCTCACATTATCCGTTTGTTTGGGGATGGTAAGGGATAGTGCGCCGGTGCTGTACACTGCAGGCATCCCAGAGACAATGTAACAGTTCACTCATGAACTGCGACCCCTGATCGGTTAGGATCTCACTAGGGAAACCTACCCTAGAGAAAATGTTCAGCAAAGCTGCTGCCACTGTCTTGGCACTTATGGTGCCAAGCGCTACTGCCTCAGGGTACTGGGTGGCAAAATCCACCACCGTGAGGATGTAGTGCTTCCTTGACCTACTAGGAATCATGAGGGGTCCTATAAGGTCCATCGCTACCTTCTGGAAGGGTTCCCCTATTATCGGTAGAGGTCTCAGGGGTGCCTTAACACGGTCGCCCGCCTTACCCACTCGCTGGCAGGCATCACAGGAGCGGCAGAAATTGCTTGCATCCCGGGATGCCCCCGGCCACTAGTAATGCTGTAATAACCGGGCTCGCGTCCTGGTGACCCCCTGATGTCCCGCTAACGGAATAGAGTGAGCTACCCGTAACAATTGCTGTCGGTACCCCTGGGGCACTACTAGCTGTCACTTACCGGTCAATCCCTCCTCTATCCCCGGGTTCCCTTCTTCTCTGTATAGGAGTCCCTTATGCCATAGGCAGTGCTCAGTGCCCTCCCCTGCCTGAGATTCAGATGCCCGAAGTCACACGCCGGCCAGGGTAGGGTCTGCCTTCACTGCCTCCCAATACTGGGCTCCTAATCTGGCCACCCCCCAGTCATGTCATTGTCAGTGGAAGGGCACAGGGTGAGAGGGAACAGTAAGTCAGCCTGTGGTTGCAACTGATCCTGGCTTACCTCCCCGGGCTCCTCTGCGCCCTCCGCTAACGTTGGTCCCAAAGGCTGGGGGACTGGAGCGGCCGCCACCGGCATTGCCGCGGTCTTGCTCCGGGTAACCACCGCCACTGCAACGGGCTGGGGCACACGGTCGTAGGTGCAGGTCATCGGTCCCAGGTCGTTGCCCAAAAGAATTTCAGCATCCAAACCGGGTAAAACCCCCACCTCCTGCACACCCTAGCCCACCCCCCAATCCAAAAAGATGCGGGCCACCTGCAAGAAACGTGGCTCTCCGTCGGCTACAGTGATTTGCATCCCAGGACCTGGGAGCAATTCCTCTGGCCGGACCATATCAGGTCGGACCAGGGTCACTGCAGCTCCTTAATCCAGCACGCCGACTGCTTGCCAGTCACCGACTGTGACCGGGGTGAGATGTTTGCTCCTGCCATCCGTTTGCTGCAGGTCTGCGCTGAGTTGTCCTCCGCTCCTGGCTGTTGGCACCGATGAAACCGGGATAGGGGTGACATGGGACGTCTCGCTGGGAGTTGTTTCCATGACTGGTCCTGGTTCTTTGGTGGAAGCCACCCGCACGCGGGCTACCAGCTACGCAGCTGGGGTGCGTTGCCCCTGATGGGGTCCGTTGGAACGCAGGGGTTCCGGGCAATCTGGTCTGAAGTGACCAGTGCTGTTACAGTTGTAGCACCGGCGCTCATGCCGGAGCTCTCCCGCCTTCTGTGCACTGCTGCCCGCAGGCGGCTTTTGGGTCCACTGGGGGGTAGTAACAGACTTCTTGGCCACCGCCGCTGTTGCCGCCACTTTGACTGGTGCCTTGGCGGTCATCTGGGACCGGCTGACCACATAGTCATCTGCCAGCCTCGCCGCCTCTGTGTAAGTCTTGGGCTTTTTGTCATACTGTACACCCAAGCCCTCACCGTCGGCGGGCACTGCTGCATGAGCTGCTCCTGAAAGCTGAGGTCCAGCAGGCGTTGCTAAGTCTTGGCCTCACAGCCCTCCACCCAGTGTAGCCCGTATAAAGCCATGCGGGTCACATAGGTGACGTAGGTCTCCTGAGGCTGCCTCTCCTCCAGCCGGAATTTACCCCGGTAAGCTTCAGGGGTAAAACCGTGCTGAAATAGCAATAGTTCTTTCAGGTGGTCATAATCATCAGCAAACTCCTCTGTAAGCGCCATCAATGTCTGCTTAGCCAAGCCGGAGAGTAGCGGGTCCAAGCGTGCAACCCTATGCTGGGGAAGCACCTTGTACCGCCGGCACTGCGTTTCAAAGTTCCTTAAAAACATGTCGATCCGATCAGTGCCTTCCACGTACTTGGTGAGACTGTGCTTGTCCAGTTGGAGTTCATCTTTGCGGGGCTGGACCGGGGGGCATTAAGTGGGTCTGTTCACTGCCATAGAGAGAAACTTTAGCCGCTCCTCCGTTGTCCCTCGGTCTCCCCACTTGGTAATCAGTGCCAACATTTCAGGGGTAAACGGACTGGTGGCCGCAGCCATCAGTGCCCCTCCTGTCGCACTTGTCCTGGGAGGTGCATTTTTCCCCTCCCCGGGATTCTGCCGCTCCGGCACTGGGTTCAGTCCCTGATCTCCGGGCGGCTGTACAAGGGCAAGCTGAGCCGTATCCTGAGACTCTGCCCGCTCGGCTTCATATTCCGTGATTGCGGCAATCATGTCCTCGACCTCATATTCCAGTCCATAGTCACGGCACTTGTCTTTTAGCTGAGTTCTTGTCCTCAGGTAGTAGACGTTTTCCGCTTCACTCATGGTTCTGGGTCGCAGCAGTGAGGTGGTGTGACAACTTGCGTTACTTGTTGCACTACCGTGTGTTCAATATCTTTAGTCCCAGGAACTTGCAATTACCATCAAGTTCCCACTAGATCACAGTACCCCGCAGAAAACTGTAATCCAGGTCCAGTTCAATCCCGCCGCTGCCACCAGTTAATATACAAGCCTGTAACGATAGCTTATCACAGGGTGTAATTTACACAAATAACTGGGTTTGAACTGAACGAAGCTTAGATATAATAAGTATATTTATTCCTTTGGATAGGTGAACACACAAAATAATACAGTAACAGACAAGAAGCACACTTACTTTGGGGATGGGGATAAGAAGTATGTAGCATAGCAATTCTCTCGCAATCAGGTAACAATTAAGATGATATCAGAAGACAAAGGATAAAGGGTGGACAACAGTTTATAAACCTTTTGTGCCCTATCCTTAACATTAAGTACAGGTGATTGGTCTTCAATTACCTCTAGCCACTCATTAACGTGGGAACACATTTTGATACATGCCCCCCTGCTAGCTGGTACATGCGCATTAGAACTCTGGGGTCTCATTTCTGTAGCCCCTCACTGCATCAGGAATGCCAGCTAGTCTACCAGATTGGATTCCTGGCAGGATATTCTTTGTTGTGAGGTGTGAAATGGAACACTTAAAGACTGCTCTGGTTTGAGTAATCTCCGCCCTCATGTAAACAGTGGAGGTGACAAAATCCTTTGAACCATACTTAAGTCCTAGACATTGGGTCGCCTTTCTGGCCATATGCTACCCTGGTATGCAAAGGAATTTCCTCTGGGTTTTATCCATACCTTGGAACACAGCATTGAAGATAAAACACAAACATATTAAAATATCCGGTTTTGTTGGGTCCAGCAGGTCCAAACTTCCCAGTTCTCAATGCCGGAACTGGGACACCCTAGGGTCCAATTTGAGACTTGCTACGACCTTCGGAACCGGAGTTACACAAATACACTTAAAACCGTTCCTCATTTTAATACAAAAATCTCAGCTGTAAATTAAATCACGGTTTTTCACTAAATCCCCATTGAAAACAACGGGCTTCGCCGCCATAGACTTTCAATGGAAAACCGCCGCCGTTGGCGGCTATGGGAATCCGCCGCCATAGACTTTCAACGGGGCGCCGCCGCCGTTGAAGTCAATGGGGGTTTTCCGCCATAGCCGGTCAATGGAGATTGGCCGCCATTGGAGTCTATGGGAGAAGTCCCGAACTTTCAAGGGGGTCCATACTCCGTTGGGTTGGTCCAAGAGGGTCAAGGATGGTTCTGCAGCGATGCCGCAGTAGTGACTACAGATACCCCAAACCCTGATCCTCTGGACTCTCCGGAACCGGAGCTATGGATTCCCAAATTTCAGCTTTTCACACTTAGTCGATTTCTGGAGCTGTTTCTGCCGCCGCCATTGGAATCTATGGCGCGACCCGCTCTTCTCGGTTCGACCCTTATCGGGGGTCCAGGATTCGGGGACCCGGTTGTGGTCAAGTGGGGGGAGGTCTAGGAACTAGGGGCAGAAAGAATTTTATTTCTAGGTG
The DNA here is from genome assembly GCA_036426205.1 of Ascaphus truei. Lineage (NCBI taxonomy): Eukaryota > Metazoa > Chordata > Amphibia > Anura > Ascaphidae > Ascaphus > Ascaphus truei. The sequence goes on along the minus strand of WSYH01002814.1, from coordinate 70,889 downwards.
CTCTAGAACTGTTTATTCCCACGCCACTTGTCATTGAACTTGACTGCTAAGTGATCAAAGCTCTCCTATTGAAAATGTATCCGCTTTGCGGTTTTGCGGTTTTGCGGTTTTGCGGTTTTGACTGCAGCCAACTTGTTCCTGGAAAGCTCTTTTGAGGATTCTCCATTGAAGTCAATGGGCCCATTGACTTACAATGTGAAACCGCCGCTCGTCCTCTCGGACACCATCTTCTGGTCTTCTCAGGAAACAGGACCCAAACAGCAAGATTCGCCATTGAAACACATGGAGCCTCAATGGCAGCCTATGAGACCCTGCAAAATGGTGCCTGAAAAGGTGGGAAAATTACACAAAGGGCTATAATCACTAAACAACTATTAACCCTTGTGCTCCCGGATGGATCCTAGTGTGTGTGTGATGCAGACACTGATTAAACAAGATATTACAATAAAGCATGGGAACAGGGGAATACACATTTTCATGTCATAACAAGGGTTACATCACATTTCCTGATCTCAGCCCAGTTAACCCCTTGTCTCCCTGGTGAGGTCAGGGGATGGCCAAATGGGGTGCAACCCCTTTAATACCGGGCCACCCCCTCTCTCCCTCTACAGAGATAGGGCTGGAGTTTCCTCAAATCCCACATGATTGCCAAACATTCTTTTTCAATGGTAGCATAAGCCACCTCTCTGGGCAGCAACTTGCAGCTCAGATACACCACTGGGTGTTCATTGCTCTCCTCCCCCACTTGGCTGAGTACAGCATGGAAGCCATAGTCCGTGGCATCGGTCTACACCAAGAACTTTTTAATGTAGTCTGGTGCAGCTAGGATTGGGGCACTGGTCAGTGCAGTCTTCAATGCCTGGAAGGAGACCTCACAGGCAGGAGACCAGACTGCCAGCACAGACTGTCGCTTCTGGTCAAGTTAGTCAGGGGTTTTGCAATGGCGCTGTACTGAGGGACAAACTTTTGGTAGTAGCCTGCAGTGCGTAGGAAAGCAATGACCTGCTTCTTGGTCTTTGGAACAGGCCACTGCACTATTGCTTTCACCTTGACTGGCTCTGGTTCGAGGTGCCCGCCACCCACCCTATGCCCTAGGTACAGTACTTCTGCCATCCCTACTAAGCACTTGGTGGGTTTCAAGGTGAGCCCCGCTTCCCTAATCCTGGCTAGCACTGCAGCTACATGCACTAAATGTGAGTCCCACGAATTACTAAAGACAGCAATGTCATCCAGGTATGCCCTTGCAAACCCTTGCATACCCTCCAGCAAACGATTGACCAGGCATTGGAAGGTAGCCGGGGCATTCTTCATCCCGAAAGGCATCACTAGGAATTCATAGAGGACACTCTAGGTGATTAATGCAGAATTCTCCCTAGCCTCCAGGGTCAAGGGGATCTGCCAGTGTCAATGGGGAGGGGAATAGGGCTGGGATGGGGAAGGGAAAACCCTCGCTACTGCTAAAGATGGAGGTGACGGTGCTGCAATTAGGGGTGGGGTAGGTAAGCAACAACAAGAAACAGAACCCCAAGGAGAGCACTCAATCACCGTGAGTCACAGGTAAGGTGGAAATGTAGTGTATGCTTAGTGAGGAATGTATAGATTAAAACACTTTATTAGGAGTGATTACTCAAATAAAATAGAACGCTGTAGAGTCAATGAGTAGTGAATCAAAAGTGAGCCAATATGACAGCGAATTAAAACCCGTCAGATGCAACAATAAGGATAGCCTAAATACTGTCTCTGCTCAGTAGTGGGAGGGATGTAGATGTGGAGCTATGAAGGTGTCTACCTCAAACCTGTGGTCAGTGTGGGGTGGCCCCTAAATATGTAACAAGGTAACAATAATGTAGATGGGGTGGTCCCCTCCCAAATATATTGGCTGACCTATATTGGGTTTGCTCTATATATGTAGGTGTACACAAATATGGTCTGGATAAAGGCTCAGTCTAAATATGGCTGAGCCCAAAGCCAATGGGATTTGGGCTCAGCCATATTTAGACTGAGTCTTTATCCAGACCATATTTGTGTAAACCTACATATATAGAGCACACTCTATCCAGTTTATCAACTGTGCAATACAACGCACAATAGGTCAGCCAATATATTTGGGAGGGGACCACCCCATCTACACTAGTGTTACTTTGTTACATATTTAGGGGCCACCCCACACTTACCACAGGTTTGAGGTAGACACCTTCATAGGTGCTATACCTTACAACCTATACCCGAACAACTGGGTCTTCACTGCCCTCCTCCCGAGTAACATCTTTAGAGCCCAAAGTATGGCCAGACACTCCTCAAGGGTGGCATATGCCACCTCTCTGGGCAGCAGCTTGCGACTCAGATACACCACTGGTTGTTCACTGCCCTCCTCCCCCACTTGGCTGAGTACAGTCCCAATGCCATAGTCCGAGGCATCAGTCTGAACCTGGAACTTTTTGGCATAGTCTGGTGCCACAAGGATGGGGCATTGGCCAGTGCAGTCTTTAATGCCTGAAATGAGACCTCACAGGCAGGAGACCAGATGACCAGCACAGATTGTAGCTTCTTGGTCAAGTCAGTCAGCGGTTTGGAAATGGCGCTATACTGGGGAACAAACTTCCTATATTAGCCTTCGGTGCCTAAGAAAGCCATAACTTGTTTCTTGGTTTTGGGAACATGTCACTTCACTATCGCTTCCACCTTAGTTGGTTTTGGCTTAAGATGCCCGCCACCCACCCGGTGCCCTAGGTACAGTACCTCTGCCATCCCTACTAAGCATTTGGTGGGTTTCAACATGAGTACCGCTTCCCTAATCCTGGCTGGCACCGCAGCTACATGCACTAAGTGTGAGTCTGCCAGCGAGTTCATCTAACAACTCATCCTTGCGGGGCATGGGGTAGGCATCTGACACTGTGCCAACATTGAGCTGCCGGTAGTCCACAGAACCGGGTGGTTCCATCCTCTTTAGGTACCAGGATAACCGGGCAAGCCCAAGGGCTCTGGGATGGTACAATTACCCTAGGGCCAGCATCTCTTCTACCTCCCTCTCTATACTGCCCTTGACCACTGCTGACACTCTGTACGCATGCTTATGCAGAGGTCTCAGATCTCCTGTCAGCACTGGGTGATCTGCAATGTGTGTCTTCCCTGGCTTGTCTGAGAACAGAGCCCTATACTTCTCTAGTATAGCCCTGGCTTCTGCCATCTGCTATACACAGCTGAAACCCTATCTCAACCTACTCTACTGTACCTCCCTGCCTTGCCTCCCCCAGGAGATCAGGCAGAGCATTGCTCACCAGATCCCCATCGGTGGACTTCAAATAGCCAGCATGGATGCCACACTCTGTGCTATGTACTCCTTGAGCACGTTGATATGATAAGTTTCATTTCTTCATGTCTCAGTATCTACCTGTACAACATAGTTGCACTCATTCATCTTTCGTAGTACCGTATACTTTCCCGACCAGACGACCACTAATTTGTTCTCCCGAATGGGCTTGAGAACAAGTACCTACTGTCCTGGGATGAACTCTCTGCTATGGGCATTCTGATCATACCAAGTCTTCTGCTTGGATTTAGCAGCCCTAAGGATGTCCTGTGCCAACCCCATTTAGCATTTCTAGCCAGTCTCTGAGATCTATCCCATACTGAAGCACAGAACCATAAGTAGTGGTAATCTCCCCTTCCCATCCTTCATGGAATAGGTCCAGAGGTCCCCGCATCCTGCGAACATATAGCAGCTCAAAGGGAGAAAAGCCTGTAGATTCTTGTGGTACCTCTCAGTATGCAAACAGCAAGTGCTGTAGGTGAATCTCCCAGTATTTTCCCTCTGCCTCTATAAAGGTTAGAGGCATCTGCTTCAGGGTACCATTGAACCTCTCACATAGTCCGTTGGTTTGTGGGTGGTAAGGAGTCGTACGCTGGTGCTTCACCCCGAACGCATCCCAGAGGCACTTGAGCAATTCACTCATGAATTGCGACCCCAGATCAGTTAGGAACTCTCTAGGGAAACCTACCCTAGAAAAAATGGCTAACAGGGCCTTAGCTACTGCCCTAGCATTAATAGTGGCAAGTGCTACCGCCTCAGGCTACTGGGTGGCAAAATCCACCACTGTGACGAAGTAGCGCTTCCCGGACCAGCTGGGTATACTGAGCGGTCCCACAAGGTCCATAGCTACCCGCTGAAAGGGTTCCCCTATTACTGATAACAGGTTCAGGGGTGGCTTCACACGGTCACGGTTACCTACTCGCTGGCAGGCATCACAGGATCGGCAGAACTCTGCCGCCTCACTGGAGGCCCCGGGCCAGTAGTAACGCTGCAACAGCTGGGCTCGCATCCCATCAACCCCCTGATGCCCCGTTAGTGGAAGGGAGTGGGCTACCCACAAAAATTTCTGCCTATACTCCCAGGGTACCACTAGCTGTCTCTTCCCCATCCATACCTCATCTAACCTGGTGGCCCCTTACTCTCTTTTTTCCGGGAGCCTGCAGTGCCACAAGAAGTAATCAGCCCCCCCCACTTGGCATAGACTCTCATGCCCTCCAAGCTGGGATCAGATCGCACTGCATCCCAAAACTGGGCACCTAACTCTGGCCACCTCCCAGTCACATCTGAGTCATGGGGACAGGGAACAGGTACAGGGAACAGTAAGTCAGTGTCAGAAAGCGACTGAGTCTGTCACCTATTTGGTCTCCTCAGAGACCACTGCAACTGTAGGTCCCAAATGCAGGGGGACAGGGGCTGGTTCTGCTGCTATACTTGCTGACTGGCTCCTGGTGATCGCTGCAACAGGCGCCAGCTCAGTGGTAAAAACACAGGTAACATATCCTAGGTCGTTACCAAGCAAGATCTTGGTCCAAACCCAGGCAGAACCCCCACCTCCCTCATGCCACGTCCAGAACCCCAGTCCAAAAAGACCCGGGCAACCTGGAGTGACCGCCAGTACTCTGCCTGGCATGGTCACTTGCATCCCGGTGCCTGGGAGCAAATCCTCTGGCCGCAACATATAAAGGCAAACCAGAGTCACGGTGGCACCGGAGTCTATCAAGCCGTCCACTGGTCCCCGATGGTCACCTTTCACAGATGTTTCTGCCTGACATCATTGGGCTGCATCCCAACTGGAGCAACCTGATATCCTCCGCTCTCCGCTGCTGGTCCCGAGGTGTCACGTGCAGTTTCTCCGCTGGTCATCTCTCTGTGGGCTGGTTCCACGGCTGAAGTTGGCTCCACTGTGTGTGCCAGTCACACACAGGCTACCGACCTCGCAGCTGGTTAGTATTGGCCCTGGCGGGGTCCCATGGAACGGTCCCGGTCCGGACAATCTGGCCTGAGATGTCCAACCTTATTGCAGGAGTAACACCGCCTCTTATGCTTGAACTCTGCAGCCTTGGGTGCGCTGTTTGTTTGCTGCAGGCTGCTATGTCCATTGAGGGGCAGTTTTAGCACCCTGGTCCACAGCCCGCTCCTTTGGGTGTTACCGGGTCCTTCACTGCAACTCGGCTGGCCACATATTCATCTGCCATATTCTCTGCATCCTCATTGGTTGGAGGTTTATTGTCAAAGACCCATGCCCTCACGTCTGTGGGAATCTGCTGCAGCAGCTGCTCTTGAAAGAATAAGTCCAGCAAGGTATGGAATTTGGTAACTGTCACGATGGACGGAACGTATTAACAATTTTATATTTTGGGGAAGTAGATTGAGCATACAAGTTGAGCAAAATAAATTGTCATTTATTTCCTTACTAGACAGACACACGACAACCTTAGAATACACTTAATAAAAACACTTACTGAACAGAGAAATGGGATATAATGTCCAGAAAGGTGCAAAGCACCAGAAGATTGTCCTTTAAAATGTAGTCATTTTGCAAGGGCACAAATTGCAAGCCCAATCCTTCTGTGAGAGTGCAAAAATCCTTTCTGGTCAGTTGGGGTCTGCTAAAAAAAAAACAGCATTCACAGAGTCCTGACGCTGAGTTCTGTTCTTGGTTCCGATGTGATAAGACTCTTTGCGTTCCAGGATTGTGCTGCTGCTCTTGTCCGCTATTAGAAGCGTGATGGAAGTCCGCTCACATTGTAGAATGAAAAACGAAAGACAATGGGGATAGCTTAGGTGGCATGTATATTGGGTCTGAGAGCCTATCTCCAACATACCCACCCAATTCCTCTCGTGGGAATTCTCCCACACACCAATCCCCGAATTGCCCACAGTTTGAAAAGTGGGCAATCTGGGATTCCCTGTAAACACAGCGCCTGTTCGACAGTGCCACCTTGGCTACTTATCATAGGTGTACTCCCCTTGTTACCTGGCATCTTCCAGGCTAGGGTTTGCCCCCCAAGATGTGAACTAGCCCAGGATCTCTCATTGAGCAACCATCCTGGCTATTTCACACCTTGCGGCCCTGGGGGCTTTCAACTGCATATCTTCCCTAGACCCACAGGCGTCACCTCTAAAGATGGGAGGTTGGAAGACCGGTAATAAAGGGGTTACCCCCCAGCGGGTTAAATGTGTCTATATTCCCCTGCCTCAGACTGCACAATACACTGAAACCCTTAAGTGACTCTAGCACTGCAATGCACCAAAACATTTGACAAGGAACAGGCACACCCATGCTGTTTAGTCTGCACACACTCACTTTGTTCACAACAGCTCCTTGCAGCACTGCCTACCTCTGGCATAATGAACCTGCTATGTATCTTAACTTTTTTCTTTCTCCTGGCCTCATGGAGAAGTTACTCCCTCTATCCACTACAAACTCCTCCATCCTGGCCCACACCCAACATCACCATACACCCTGGACTACTCAAAAGCCTTGCACTATCTACTGAATGTTGGTGGAGAACTCTAAAAAGCAGCACACCAACCACTGCTCACTCTAATGGCAAACACCACAAATTTACAACTTGCAAACAACTACCCAAATTCCTACTCGTACTGTTACTCTCTTTATCAGGTGATATTGAACCTAACCAATTCCTCCCATTTCAGCTCTGTCCCATGCCCCTGAGAATTCCACCTTTAAATTCCAAAAAGGGCTATCTGTCGCCCATATAAATATCCGGAGCCTGCTGCCCAAACTGGACGAACTATGCATAATGCATAAACCCAAAGCCATCATTCTTACAGAAACATGGCTAACCCCTAAAATACCTGATGCAAATATCGCCATTCAGGGATACTCCATTTCTATAAGAGATAGGTCAAAGAGAGGAGGAGGGGTGTTATTTTATACTGCAGACACCTTACAATTTACACTGTTAAATGGCACCCCAAGCCCACCCTCTTTTGAAATTCTAGTTGGCAAAATCTGCCTCACCTTTTCTAAGCCCATCTTGCTTGCTGGCATCTACCGCCCCCTAAAGCCTGGAGGAACTTACAAGGAGATTTTTGGAAAGGGGATACCCCAAATCACATTTAGCAATTGCATTTGAAAATGCATTACATACAGAGCGTAGGGACCTGCTAAAGAGACTTACCTTGACGTGGTTAGCAGGCTTGGCATTATTTGATCAAAGGATGTATACCAAAAGTCTCCTTTTTTCTTATAGATATTTACACCATACATATATATATATATTCCCCATTGATTGCTATCCCTATGGGAGAAGCGCAGGGATTCACTTTCTGTTTTGCACATTTGTATGGCCATTTCTTTCACTAGCTGCATGCTCTTTACATGGAGAAGCGCAGTGATTATATTTGTTTTACATTATATACATCACACTCAATAATACCCGAGACTGGCTGAGACCATTTGTGGGGTGCCCCTACCAGATCAGATGGGGGTACCTCACTTTTGCGTCCGTGAGCCTCCCCCAGAAAAATTTCTTGGAGAGCACACTCTAAGGCGACAGTTTCTGGCTCTTCGCTACTTCCTCCCCCTGGTGGAAGGAGTAGCCCAGTGTCTCTGAAGCAGACCTTTACCCGGTCATCCGCGGCAGGGATGCGATAGACCAGGAGGCCAGGACCTTTCCCGCGGTCCACCACCTGGCGAATGGCACGCTCCTTTTTGGGCGTAAAGGAGGCCAGTCTCCCTGGATCGTCCTTTACATGGTCCTTGTCCCTACGGACTTGCGAGGCTTCCACCAAGAAGCGAGCACTGGACAATGTCTCGGTTTCACCTGGCAGGGGGGAAAGAGTAGACACCTTACCCCTGCGGTGATTCACGGTGGCTAACAGGTCCTCGGGGACGCTGTCAGTTCCCACCTTGGTGGTATCGGGACCTGCCCCCGGCACTTCTGGGGCAGTCCACTTACGCGCTGAAAACTCGGGAGCGTTGGATCCCAGTCCTGGGACCACTTGTGTCGGAGCACACGGGCTCACACTCCGCTCAGGAACCATAGCTTTGGCCTTCTTCACGGCCACCTCCATCGGAGTCTGTGAGGAACAAGGGGGTTCCTTACCACTCGGCTGGTTGACGATGGGCTTCCCTTCTTCCGGAAGGATCGGCGGTAGACACTGGTCCACTCTCTCCTCTGGACAGCTACCTTCTAGTGAGGACACCTCCGCCAGGACGCGATGCAGAGGGGAACCCTTCACCCGGGCGACCAGACTTAAGGAGCCATCGTGCTCCGCGGTCACCTGGAGGCTCACCCCCGACACCCCTGGGGCAGTCGACTCACCCTTGTCGGCGTTAGGTACTGGTCCCCATTCTAGGACCGATGGTACCTCTGTAGTAGGTCGGACTGACCATTGTAGGGCACACGGGCCCACAGCAGGGTCCGCAACATCGGAAGACACCTCTTCCAGGGTACACGGAACCACAGCAGACTCTGTATCCTCTGCATTACCGCTGGGGTGGTTCGCCGGTAGGCGCATCACCACCGATGGGACTTCCACCTTTTCCCCAGAAGATATCATGACAGTATCCTCCGCAAGGTAGTCACCAGATTCTTCTGAAATGCAGCCAGTGGTTGTGGGTACGAAGCTGGCGTGCTCCGGTACCTCCACTGCAGTTGCGCTCTTCTCCGCCAAGGGCTCACTTGGCTCCTTAGCTGGCTCTGTAGGCTGGGGTACAATAGGCATCAAGAAAATTGCACCGCAACAATCACATTGAGGTTCCCACGCCAGTGCACCTCTAGGACAGTCACAGGTGGGGCTAAAGCACTGCGTACACGGCTCCCCATCCACCTCGGTGATCCTGAAGTCTAGTGGCACTTGGGACATAACGGCTCCCTCGTCATAGGCTTCTTGCAAGCAGGGGCACAGTAGCATAAGGAGATCTATTCCTGGTGCTCGCCAGGGCACATACACATTAGGGTGTATCCCCTGACAGTCTATCTCATCACCATGCATCATCTCCTCCTCAGAGATCATCTCATCCTCAAAGATCAGAGTGTCTATCACAGCGTCCACGTATGGTTGAAGATAACCGTGCTTGCTCCCCCTGGTGGAATCTAAAGGAAGGGCACTTTTTACTGGGGAGTGGTTTTCGCTCTGCCCTGAGTCACTCACATCACAGGGGAGGGGCTCTGACTTTTGCGCCAAACCCGGACAGAATGTTGCAACATCTTTTTGTGCAGGCTTGCAGTCAGCAGCACGTGCGCTCTCCTGATTTGGCGGGAGACGTCATTTTGCTGGGTCGGCATAGACTAGGGGGCCCCCGGGCATGAACAGTGCGGACGGTGCCTCTGCCAGGCATATATCCTCAGTGTGAGTTACAACAAAAAGTATGGTTTTCCATGTGGACGTGGGATCTTTTTCCTCCTCTAAGACACATGCCCACGGCCACCCAGGAATTTTACACATACCCTCCCGGACCTTCATTGCGGGTATACTAGCGGGTATGCCTCCTACCGCCACTACCTGGCCAGGTTCCATATACTGCCGCAAAGCCCAGGCAAGGACCTCGTCTCTGGACTTTACAAACATGGCGACAAAAATAGGGACGGGACAATTTGAAAAAAATGGACAGGGCACCCCAGGTGATCTCAGCAGCGCCTCCAAATGTAACGGGTATTCCACCCCACCCAATCTCATATGTAGTGTGGGTGAGTAGAACATGTAGTGTTACCGGTGTGGTGCGTATACCTGTAGGCTTACAGGAGGTCTGAGCCTCCGCTAATGAGAGCCTGGGGTAAATCCTCTGGAACGAATCTTCTTTCAGTATGTAGGGTCCTTCTACATTTCCATAGAATCCTACATAGGTGAGCGCTGGCTGCAAACGAAGATCCTTTCCCGAGGATCACCCCAGGCTCTCATTAGGGCGGAGGCATCGACCCTCCTGTGAGCGATTACAGTATACCACCACACCGTAACACTACATGTGCTACTCACCCACACATATATGAGATTGGGTGGGGGTGGAATACTCGTTACAGATATATATATGTATGGTGTATATACCTATCAAGAAACAAAAAATGAGACGTTTGTATACATCCTTTGATCAAATAATGCCAAGCCTGCTAACCACGTCAAGGTAAGTCTCTTTAGCATGTCCCTACGCTATAAATGCATACTAGTGTTTGTTAAATAAAGGGCACTGCATACTAGTTTTATGTGACATAAGCCCAGAGGGAGTTAAAAATATCAAAGCATATGCTTGTATACCTAGTGCAATTAAATAACTGGTTATATAGCCATACCGATACTCACATTGTAAGTGAAGTGATAAGGGACCTGCTAGGAGATTATATCCTAGAAGAGGAGGGCTGCCTCCACAAACGCTCAATAAGCAGTTGCAGGTATTGGCTAAATAAAATTCAATTAACAGACAACCCATAGTAGTTGTTGTCCCTCTAGGACGTGCTGCACAGGATTAAAAATCGGCCCAACAAAATAATGTCAAACAAATATAATCAACTGCGCTTCTTCCATGTAAAGAGCATTCAGCTAGTGTAAGGACCATGGCCATACACATGTGCATAACAAGAAAGTGAATCCCTGCTCTTCTCCCATAGGGTAAGCCACTCATGGGGAATATAATATATTTATATATGTATGGTGTAAATACCTATAAAAAAAGGAGTACTTTTGTATACTCCTTATCAAATAATGCCAGCCTGCTACCCCGTCAAGGTAAGTCTCTTTAGCAGTCCTATGGCTATATGCAACTAGTGTTATGTGAATAACATGCAATACTAGTGTTATGTGAATAAAAGCCAGAAGGGTTAAAATATCAAAGCATATGCTTGTAGAACCTAGTGGCAATTAAACTGGTATATAGCAGTACAGATACTCACATGTAGTGAAGTGGATAAGGGGACCTTGCTATGAGATTATCTCCCTAGAAGAGGAGAGGGGGCTGGCCGCCACAAACTTGCTCAATAAGCGTTGGCATGTGATTGGCTCATATATTCTTACACCATAGTAGTGTGCCCTCTATGAGCGTGCTGCAAGGATTAAAAATCGGCCCAACAAATATGTACAACAAATATAATCCCTGCGCTTCTTCTCATGTAAAGAGCATGCAGCTAGTGAAAGAATGGCCATACAAAGTGCCAAAACAAAGTGAATCCCCTGCGTTCTCCCATAGGATTAGCGATCAATGGGGATATATATATCTATTATATATCTATATATGTATGGTGTAAATACCTATAAGAAAAAACGGAGAAACTTTTGGTATACATCCTTTGATCAAATAATGTTCCAAAGCCTGCTAACCAACGTCAGGTAAGTCCGTTAGGCAGGTCCCTCCTCTCTGTATGATAGCACTTTTCAAAATGCAATTGCTAAATGTGTTTGGGGATCCCCTTCCAAAAGCTCCTTGTAAGTTCCGCGCATTCTTTAGGGGGCGGTAGATGCCCCCAGCCAAGCAAGATGGGGCTTAAAAAAGGTGAGGCAGATTTGCCAACTAAATTTCAAGAGGGTGGGCTTGGGGTTCCATTTAACATTGTAAAATTTTAATGTGTCTGCAGTATCAAAATAACACCCCCCTCCTCTCTTTGACCTATCTCTATAGAAATGAGTTCCCTGAATGCGATATTTGGCATCAGTTAATTTTAGGGGTTAGCCATGTTTCTGTAAGATGATTGCTTTGGGTTTATGCATTATGCATAGTTCGTCCAGTTTGGGGCAGCAGGCTCCGGGATATTTATATGGGGCGACAGATAGCCCTTTTTGAATTTAGGTGGAATTCTCAGGGTCATGGGACATAGCTGAATGGGGGAATTGGTTAGGTTCAATATCACCTGATAAAGAGAGTAACAGGACGAGTAAGATTTGTGGTAGTTGTTTGCAAGTTGTAATTTGGTGGTGTTTGCCAGTGAGTGAGTTCAAGTGGTTGGTGTGCTGCTTTTTAGAGTTCTCCACCAACATTCAGTAGATAGATGGCAAAGGCTTTGAGTAGTCCAGGGTGTATGTGCTGTTGGGTGTGGGCCGATGGAGAGTTGTAGTGGATAGAGGAGTACTTCTCCATGAGGCCAGTAGAAAGAAAACAGTTAAGTACATAGCAGGTTCATTATCCAGAGGTGGCAGTGCTGCAAGGAGCTGTGTGAACAAAGTGAGTGTGTGCAACTAAACCGCATGGTGTGCCTTTTCCTTGTCCAATTTTTGGGTGCATTTTGGGGGCCCCAAAAACAAAAAACAAAAAAGTGCTAGAGTCACTTAAGGTGTCAGTGTATTGTGCAGATCGAGGCAAGGGGAATATAGACCCATTTACCCGTCTGGGGGGACCCCTTTATTACCGGTCCTTCCAACTCCCATCCTTTAAGGTGACGCCTGTGGGTCTAGGCAAGATATGCACGTTGAAAGGCCCCCAGGCCGCAAGTTTGAAATAGCCAGGATGGTTGGCTCACTGAGAATCCTGGGCAGTATCACATCTGGGGGGCAAACCCTAGCCTGGAGAAATGCCAGGTAACAAGGGGAGTCACACCTATGATAAGTAGCCAAGGTGGCGACTTCGAACATGCGCTGTGTTTATCCGGAATCCAGATTGCCCACTTTTCAAAACTGTGGGCATTCGTGGATTGGTGTGTGGGAGAGATTCCCACGAGAGGAATTGGTGGGTATGTTGGAGATAGGCTCTCGAACCCATAACATGCCACCTAATCTATCCCATGGCTTTCGTTTTTTCATTCTACAATGTGAGCGTACTTCCATCAAGCGCTTCTAATAGCGGACAAGCAGCAGCACATCTGGAACGCCAAGAGTCTTATCCATCGGAACCAAGAACATAACTCAGCGTCCGGACCTCTGGAATGCTGTTTTTTTTTTAGCAACCCAACTGACCAGAAGGATTTTGCACTCTCACAGAAGGTTGGCTTGCATTTGTGCCCATTGCAAATGACTAATTTTAAATGGACAATTCTCTTGTGCTTTACCTTTCTGGACATTCATCCCATTTCTCTGTTCACGTAAGTGTTTTTTATTAAGTGTAATTCTAGGTTGTCGTGTGTCTGTCTAGAAGGAAATAACTGACAATTAATTTTGCTCAACTTGTAGGCTCAATCTACTCCCCAAATATAAATGTTAATACTTTCGCGTGCCATCTGTGACAGTTGCACCAAATTTCCATATCCTTGCTGGACTTATTCTTTCATTCAAGAGCAGGCATTCTGCGCAGATTCCCACAGACTGAGGGCATGGGTCTTTGACAATAAACCTCCAACCAATGAGATTCAGAGAATATGGCAGATGAATATGTGGCCAGCCGAGTTTCAGTGAAAGGACCCCCGTAAACACCCAATGAGCGGCGGAGCTGTGGACCAGTGTGCTAAAACTGCCCCTCAATGGACATAGGCAGCCTGCAGCAAACAAACAACGACCCACAGGCTGCAGAGTTCAAAGGTCATAAGAGTCGGTGGTTACTACCTGACAATAAGGTTGGACATCTCGGCCGATTGTCCGGACGGTGACCGTTCCTGGGACCCCGCAGGCTGCCAATACTAACCAGCTGCGAGTCGGTAGCCTTGTGTGACCTGGCACACACAGTGGAAGCCAACTTCATCCGTGTGAACCAGCCCACAGAGAGATAACCAGGCGGAGAAACTGCAACGTGACACCTCGGTACGCAGCAGCGGAGACAGCGTAGGATATCAGGATTCATCCAGTTGGGATGCAGCCCAATGATGGCAGGCAGAACATCTGTGAAAGGTGACCCATCGGACCCAGTGGACGGCTTTAATAACTCGTGCCACGTGACTCTGTTTTGCCGTTATATGTTGCGGCCCAGAGGTAAGTTTGCTCCCAGCCCCGGGATGTGCAAGATGACCATGCCATGCATAGTACTGGCGGTCACTCCAGTTTCCCGGTCTTTTTGTGACTGGGGTTCTGACGTGTGGCCATGATGGAGGTGGGGTTCTGCCATGGGTTTGGGACCAAGGACTGCTTGGTAACGACCTAGGATATGTTACCCTGTGTTTTTAAATACCAGCTGAGTCTGGCGCTGTTGCAGCGCATCACCAGGGCTCAGTCCAAGCAGTATAGCATCAGAACCAGCCCCTGTCCCCCCTCATTTGGGACCTACATTGCAGTGGTCCTCTGACGGACCAAATAGTGTACAGACTCAGTCGCGTTCTTACATTTGTCTGACTTACTGTTCCCTGTACCGTTCCCATGTCCCCATGACTCAGATGTGACTGGGAGGGTGGCCAGGAAGTTAGGTGCCCATTTTGGGATGTCATTGCGATCTGATCCCAGCTGAGGGCATTAAGTCTATGCCAATGGGGGGGGCCTGATTACTTCTTGTTGCACTAGCAGCTCCGGAAAAAAGAGAGTAGGGGCCCACCCAGGTTAGATGAGGTATGGAATGGGGAAGAGACAGCTAGTGGTACCCTGGGAGTATAGGCCGAAATTTTTGTGGGTAGCCCACTCCTTCCACTAACGTGGCATCAGGGGGGTTGTATGGGATGCGAGCCACCCGTCAGCTGATTGCAAGCGTTACTACTGGGCCCGGGGCCTCAGTGAGGCGGCAGAGTTTTGCGATCCTGTGATGCCCTGCCAGCGAGTAGGACCGTGCCGTGGTGAAGCCACGCCTGAACCCCTGTTTATCATATCGGGAACCCTTTCGCTGGTAGCTATTGACCTTGTGGGACCGCTCACCGTATACCCATCTGGTCCGGGACGCTACTTCGTCACAGTGGTGGATTTTTGCCACCCATAGCCTGATGGCGGTAGCACTTGTCCACTATTATGCTAGTGCAGTATCTAAGGCCCTGTATCCATATTTTTCTAGGAGGTAGGTTTCCCTAGAGAGTTCCTACTGATCTGGGGTCGCATTCATGAGTGAATTGCTCAAGTGCCTCTGGATGCGTTCGCGGTGGGGAAGCACCAAGCGGACTAACTCCTTACACCTCACAAACAACGTCCTTGTGAGAGGTTCAATGGTACCCTGAAGCATATGCCCTCTAACCTTTTAAAGGGAGAGGGAAAATACTGGGAGATTCACCTACAGCACTTTCTGTTTGGCATACTGAAGGTCACCACAAGAAATCTACAAGTCTTTTCGTCCCTTTGAGCTGCTATAATGTTCTCAGGATGCGGGGACCCGCTGACCTATTCCAATGAAGGATGGGAATGGGAGATTACCACTACTTAGTGGTTCTGTGCTTTCATATGGGATAGATCTCATAGACTGGCCTAGAAATGCTACTGGGGTTTGGCAGCAGGACATCCATTAGGGCTGCTAAATCCAATCAGAAACTTGGTATGATCAGAATGCCCATAGCAGAGATTTCATCCTACCCATGAACAGTAGGTACTCTGTTCTCAAGCCCTTCGGAGAACAAATTAGTGGTCGTCTGGTCGGAATAGTGATACGGTAGCTACGAACAATGATGAGTGCAACTATGTTGACAGGTAGATACTGAGAACTGAGACATGAATACATGAAACTTATCATATCAACGTCTCAAGGAGTAAAATAGCACAGAGTGTGGCGATCCATGCTGGGCTATTTGAAAGTCGCACCGATGGGTATCTGGTGAGGCAATGCTCTGCCTGATCCTCTGGGGATGGCAAGGTCAGGGAGTGTACAAGTAGAGTAGTAGATAGGGTTTCATTGTGTATAGCAATGCAGAAGCCAGGGGCTATACTAGAGAAAGTATGGGCTCTGTTCTCAGACAAGCCAGGGAAGACCACAATTGCAGATCACCCAGTCTTAACAGGGAGATCTGAGACCTCTGCATACGCAATGCGTGACAGAGTGTCAGCAGTGGTCAAGGCAGTAAATAGAGAGGGAGGTAGAAGTAGATGCTGCCCTAGTGTCATTGTACCATCCTGCAATCCCTTGGGCTTGCCCCGTTACCTGGTACCTAAGAGGATGGAACCACCCGGTTCAGTGGCTACCGGCAGCTCAATGTTGGGCACCCAGTTCCGATGCCTACCCCTCCCGCAAGATAGTTTGTTAGATGAACTCGGCTGGCAGACTCACACTTAGTGCATGTAGCTGCGGTGCCAATCCATTGTTAGGGAAGCGGTACTCATGTTGAACCCACCAAATTCTGTAGGATAGGGATGCAACGTTACTGTACCTAGGGCAACGGGTTGGGTGGCGGGCATCTTAACGCAAAACCAACTAAGTGGAAGGCGATAGTGAGTGACATGTTCCCAAAACCCAGACACAGTTATGGCTTTCTTAGGCACCGAACGGCTAATATAGGAAGTTTGTTCCCCAGATTATAAGCGCCATTTCCAAACCGCGACTGACTTGACTACAAGAAAGCTACAATCTGTGCTGGTCATCTGGTCTCCTGCCTGTGAGGTCTCATTCAGGCATTAAAGACGGCCCTGGCCACTGCCCATCCTTGTGTCAGCCAGACTAGCCAAAAAGTTCGCACCGGTTCAGACTGATGCTCGGCTATGCCTTGGGACCTGTACTCAGCCCAGTGGGATGAGGGCATGAACAACCAGTGGTGTATCTGAGTCGCAAGCTGCTGCCCGAGAGGTGGCATATGCACCCTTGAGGAGTGTCTGGCCATCACTTGGGCTCTAAAGATGTTCTTCGGGAGGATGGCAGTGAAGACCCAGTTGTTTCGGGTATAGGTTGTAAGGTATAGCACATTTAAGGTGTCTACCTCAAACCTTTTTACTGTGTGGGGTGGCCCTAAATGATGTTAACCAATAACACTAGTGTAGATGGGTGGTCCCCTCCCAAATTATTGGCTGACCTTTTTGTCGTTGTAATTGGCAGCATTATAAACTTGGATAGAGTGTGGCTCTCATATATTTCGGTTACACAAACACATATGGTTCTGGATAAAGACCAGTCTAAATACTGGCTGAGCCCCAATCCCATTGGTTTGGGCTCAGCCAGATTTAGACTGAGCCTTTATCCTACCAATTGTGTACACCTACATATATAGAGCAAACCGCAATATAGGTCGCCAATATAGATTGGGAGGGGACCACCCCATCTACATTATTGTTACCTGTTACATTATTTAGGGGCCACCCCACACTGACCACATTTTGAGGTAGACACCTTCATAGCTCCAAAGCATCTACAATCCTCCCCACTCTTGAGCAGAGACAGTATTTTAGGCTATCTTATTGTTGCATATCTGACGGGTTTTAATTCGCTGTCCTATGGCTCAACTTTTGATGCACGACTCATTGACTCTACCTGCTTCTATTTATTTGATTAATCACTCCTAATAAAGTGTTTTAATTCTTACATTCCCACTAAGCATACACTACATTTCCCCTTACCTGTGACTTCACGGTGATGGAGTGGGCTCTCCTTGGGGTCGGTTTCTTGTTGTTGCTACCTAACCCCACCCCTAATTTCAGCACCTCCCGTCCATCTTTTGCAGTAGCGAGGGTTTTCCCTTCCCCATCCAGCCCTATTCCCTCCCCTTGGACACTGGCAGAGCCCCTTGACCCTGGAGGCTAGGATAAATTCTGCTTAATCACCTATAGTGTCCTCTATGAATTCCTAGTGATGGCCTTTCGGTGATGAAGAATGCCCCGGCTACCTTCCAATGCCTGGTCAATCGTTGCTGGAGGGTATGCCAGGGTTGTTGTGCAAGGGCATACCTGGATGACATTGCTGTCTTTAGTATTCGTGGACCCAGCATGTAGTGCATGTATCTGCGTCTAGCCAATGATTGAGTTAATCGGGGCTCACCTTGAAACCACCAAGTGCTTAGTAGGGATGGCAAGAGTACTGTTACCTACCTAGGGCAATAGGGTGGGTGGCGCACTGGGACGAACCAGAGCAGTCAAGGTGAAAGCATAGTGCAGTGGCCCTGTTCCAAAGACCCCTGAGCAGGTCATTGCTTCCTCACGCACTGCAGCTACTACCAAAGTTTGTCTCTCAGTACAATCCCATTGCAAACCCCTGACTAACTTGACCGAAGCGACAGTCTGTGCGGCAGTCTGGTCTCGCTGCCTGTTAGGTCTCCTCCAGGCATGAAGACTGCACTGAACCCAGTGCCCCATCCTAGCTGCACCATATACATACAAGTTCTTGGTGTAGACCGATGCCACGGACTCTGGTGTGGAACAAACAAAAAAAAAAACAAAAAAAAAAACAATGGGCTTTCCATGCTGTACTCAGCCACGTGGGGGAGGAGAGTGCAATGAACACCCAAAATGGTGTATCTGAGCTGCCAGTTGCTGCCCAGAGAGGTGGCGTAATGCTACCATTGAAAAAGAATGTTTGCAATCATGTTGGGATTGCGGAAACTCCAGCCTATCCTGTCTAGGGAGGAGAGGGGTTGGCCGCGTATCAAGGGTTGCACCCCATTTGGCATCCCCTGACCTCACCGGGAGACAAGGGTTAACTGGGCTGAGATCAGGAAATTGATGTACCCCTTGTTTATGACATGAAAATGTGTATTCCCCCCCTGTTCCCTGGTAACCATGCTTTATTGTCAATATCTTGTTTAATCAGTGTCTGTCATCATCAGCACACACTAGATCCATCCGGGGAGCACAAGGGTTAATGTTGTTTAGTGTTATAGCCTTGTGTAATTTCCCACTTTTCAGGTCACCATTTTGGCAGGTCTCATAGGCTGCCATTGAGGCTCCATGTGTTTCAATGGCGAATCTTTGGCTGTTTGGGTCCTTTTCCTAGAATCACCAGAAGAGGGTGTCCGAGAACAGGCGCGGTTTCACATTGTATGTCCATGGGCCCATTTACTTCAATGGAGAATCTCTCAAACAGAGCTTTCCAGGAACAAGTTGGCTGCAGTCAAACCGCAAAAACCGCAAAAACCGCAAAACCGGCAAAGCGATAACATTTTCAATAGAGAGAGCTTTTGATCACTTAGCGTCAAGTCAATGACAAGTGGCGTTGGATAAACAGTTGCTCGAGCACTAGAACTAAAATTCTTTGGGCCCTAGTTCTAGACCTCCCCCCACTGACCACAAACCGGGTCCCTAATCCTGTACCCCCATAAGTGTCGAACCGAGAAAAGCGGGTCGCGCCAATAGATTCGCATGTCGGCGCAGAAACAGCTCAGAATCTACTAAGTGTGAAAAGCTGAAATTGGAATCCAAGCTTCGTTCCGGAGAGTCCAGAGGATCACGGTTTGGGGGTATCTGTAGTCACTACTGCGGGCTATCGCTGCAGTAACCACATCCTTGACCCTCTTGGACGCACCAAGCGAGTATGGACCCCCTTGAAGTTCGGACTTCTCCTATCTCCCATAGACTCCAATTGCGGCCTAATCTCCATTGACCCGGCTAATGTCGTAAAACCCCCATTGACTCAACATCGGGCGGCGCCCCGTTGAAAGTCTAATGCTGTACGGATTCCATCGCCGCCAACGTCGGCGGTTTTCCATTGAAGTACATGGCGGCGAACCCGTTTGGTTTTCAATTGGTGCTTTAGTGAAAACCGTGATTTAATTTACAGTCTGAGATTTTGGTATTAAAATGAGGAATGCGGTTTTAAGTGTATTTGTGTAACTCGGTCCGAAGGTCGTTAAGCAAGCAAGTCTCAAATTGACCCAGGGTGTCCCAAGTTCCGGCATTTGAGAACTGGAAGTTTGGACTCTGCTGGACTGCCACCCAAAACCGGATCTTTTAATATGTTTGTGTTTTTACTTCATGCTTGTTCCAAGGTATGGATAAAACCGCAGAGGAAATCCTTTGCAATCCAGGGTAGCAATATGGCCAGAAAGGCGACCCATGTCTAGGACTTAAGTATGGTTCAAAGGATTTTGTCACCTCCACTGTTTACCTGGGGCGGGGAGATACTCAAACCAGAGCAGTCTTTAAGTGTTTGTCCTTTCACACCTCACAACAAAGAATATCCTGCCGGAATCCAATCTGTAAGACTAGCTGGCATTCCTGATGCATTGAGGGCTAACAGAAATGAACCCAGAGTTCTAATGCCATGTACCAGCTAGCAGGGGCATGTATCCAAATGTGTTCCCACGTTAATGAGTGGCTAGAGTAATTGGAAGATCCAATCACCTGTACTTACTGTTAAGGATAGGCACAAAGGTTATAAACTGTTGTCTCCCGGCTTTAAAATCCTTTTCTTCTTCTGATAGTCATCTTAATTGTTAACCGTACCGCACCCTGATTGCGGAGAATTAGCTATGCTACATACTTCTTATCCCATCCCCAAAGTAAGTGTGCTTCTTGTCTTTACTGTATTATTTTGTGTGTTCACCTATCCAAAGGATAAATATACTTATTATATCTAAGCTTCGTTCATTCAAAAACCAGTTATTGTGTAAATTAACCCTTGAGAAGCTCTCGGTACAGTTGTTATATTAACTGGTGTCAGCGCGGGATTGACTGGACCTGGATTACAGGTTTTCTGCGGGGTAACTGTGATCATATTGGTGGACTCTAGCATCGGTATCCCTGCCAGTTCCTGGGACTAAAGATATTGAACACACGGTAGTGCAACAAGTAACGCAAGTTTCACCCACCTCACTGCTGCGACCCAGAACCACAGTGAAGCGTAACGTCTACCCCTGAGGACAAGAACTCAAGGCTACAAGACAAGTGCCGTGACTATGGACTGTATATGATTGTCGATGACATGATTGCGCCTCACGGATATAAGCCGATCGGCATAGTCTCATTAATACGGCCATGCTTCCCTTGTACGCCGCCCGGAGATCATGGACTGAACCCATGCCGGAGGCGTCAGAATCCCGGGAGGGAAAAATGCAACCTCCCATACAAGTGGCGACAGGAGGGCACTGATGGCTGCGGCCACCAGTCCGTTTACCCCTGAACTGTTGGCACTGCATTATACCAAGGGGGAGAACCTACCGGGACACGGAGGAGTGCGTCTACAGTTTCTCTCTATGGGCAGTGAACAGACCCACTTAATGCCCCCCGGTCCAGCCCCCAAAGATGAACTCGCACTGGACAAGCACAGTCTCACGCAAGTAGCGTGGAAGGCACTGATCGGATCGACAATGTTTAAGGAACTTGAACGGCAGTGCCGGCGGTACAGGTGCTTCCCTCAGCATAGGTTGCACGCTTGGACCTCTACTCGCCGGCTTGGCTAAGCATACATTGATGGCGCTTTACAGAGAGAGTTTGGCTGATGACTTATGACCACCGTGAAAGAACATTGCGATTTCAGCACGTTTTACCCCTGAATCTTTACCGGGGTAAATTCCGGCTGGAGGAGAGGCAGCCTCGGAGACCTACGTCACCATCTGTGACCCGGCATGGCTTTATCGGCTACACTTGGTTGAGTCTGTGAGGCTCACGACTTAGCAACGCTGCTGTACCTCAGCTTCAGGAGCAGCTCATTCAGTCAGTGCCCGCCGACGTGAGGGCTTGGGTGTACAGTATGACAAAGCCAATACTCCACAGAGCGGCGAGGCTGGCAGTGATATGTGTCAGCCGGTCCCAGATGACCGCCAAGCACCAGTCAAAGTGGCGGCAGAACAAGCGGCGGTGGCCAAGACGTCCTGTCTACCACCTCCATTGATCCCAAGAGCCTCCGCGGGCAGCAGTGCACAAATGCGGAGAGCTCCCGCATTAATCGCGTTGCTACAACTAACAGGGCACTGGTCACTTGCAGACGCAGCTTGCCCCGAACCCCCTGCGTTCCAACGGACCCCATCATGGGCAACGCACCCTCATCTGCGTAGCTGGTAGCCCCGTGCGGGTGGCTTCCTCCACCAAAGAACCGAGGACCAATCATGAAACAACTCCCGCGAGACGTCCCATGTCACCCTACTCCCGTTTCCATCGGTGCAACAGCCAGGGGCGAGCACAAACTCAGCGCCGACCTGCATGCAAACTGATGTCAGAGAAACATCTCACCCCGGTCGACAGTCGGATGAACTGGCAAGGCATTCGGCGTGCTTTATTAAGAGCTGCAGTGACCTGTCCGACCTGATATGGATCCGGCCAGAGAATTGGCTCCCAGGTCCTGGGATGCACAATCACTGTATCCTACGGAGAGCCACTTTTCTTGCAGCGGCCCGCATCTTTTTGGATTGTGGGGTGGGCTAGGGTGGTGCAGGAGGTGGGGGTTATTACCCGGTTTTGGATGCTGAAATTTCTTTTGGGCAACGACCTGGACGATGACCCTGCACCAACGACCGTGGTTTCCCCCATCCCGTTGTTCAGTGGCGGTGTTCCCCGGAGCACTACCGCGTGCGGCAATGCCGGTGGCGGCCGCCTCAGTCCCCCAGCCTTTTGGGACCAACTTAGGGCGGAGGGCGCAGAGGACCCGGGGAGGTAGCAGATCAGTTGCAACCACAGGCTGACTTTACTGTTTCCCCTCTCACCCTTGCCCTTCCACTTACAATGACATGACCGGGGGGGTGGCCAGATTAGGAGCCGCCGTATTGGGAGTCAGTTGTACGGCAGACCCTACCCTGGCCGCGTGTGACTTCGCATCTAGAATCTCAGTCCTGGGAGGTCACTGATCACATGCCTATGGCATAGGGCACTCCTATACAGAGCAGAAGGGACCCGGGGATAGAGGGAGGATGACCGTAAGTGACAGCTAGTAGTGCCCAGGGGTACCGACGCAATTGTTACGGTAGCTCACTCTATTCCGTTAGGCAGGGACTACAGGGGTCACCAGGACGCGATGCCCGGTTTATTACATTCATACTAGTTTGGCCGGGGGCATCCCGGGATGCAAGCAATTTCTGCCGCTCTCTGTGTGCCTGCCAGCGAGTTGGGTAAGGCGGAAGGGCTGGCGACCGTGTTAAGGCACCCCTGAACCTCTACCTAGCATAGAGGGGAAGCCCTTCTCAGAAGTAGCGATGGACCTTATAGGACCCCACCTCATGATTTCCTAGAGGTCAAGAAGCACTACATCCCGACGTTGGTGGATTTGGCCACCCAGTACCCTGAGGCAGTAGTCTTGGCACCATAAGTGCCAAGACAGTGGCGCAGCTTTGCTTAATCTTTTCTCTCTAGGGTAGTTTCCCTATTGAGATCCTAACCGATCAGGGTTCGGCAGTTCATTAGTGAACGTTACATTGTCTCTGGGATGGCCTGGCAGTGTACCCAGCACCGTCGCACTATCCCTTACCAGCCCCAAACAACGATAATGTAGAGTTTAATGGTACCCTGAATCAGATGCTTCGGACCTTTATATAGGTCGGAGGAGAAGACTGGGAGATTCACCTGCAGCACTTGCTGTTTGCATACCGAAGGTACCGCAAGAATCTACAGGCTTCTCCCCCTTCGAGCTACTCATTGGCCGCAGGTTACGTGGACCTCTGACCTATTCCTTGAGGGATGGGAAGGGGAGACTACTGCTACTGCATGCTTCCGTGATCTCATGTATGTTAGTATATCTCAAGACCGGTTAGAGATCTCGTGGGGGTGGCCAGCACCTCAGGGCTGCTCAGACCAAGCAAAAGCATGGTAATGACCAGCATGCCATAGCAGAGAATTCCATCCGGCAGGACAGCAGGAGCTCTTTCTAAACTCCACTCGGGAGAACAAGCCTATGGATGCTGGTCCGGTGACCGTACTCGGTTATCCGAAAGGTGAGATGAGTGCAACTATGTTGACAGGTAGCGCCTGAGAGGCATGAGGACATACCAACATTAACATTTGAAGGAATACAGAGCACCGAGTATGGGAGCATTCTGGCTTGTAAGCCACTGCTGGAGGATCCGGCGACCAATGCTCTGCCTGATCTCCTTTTGAGTCTAGGCAGGGAAACACTGTATAGAAGCATGTAAGATAGGGGCACAGTTGAGTGCTATGGCAGAAGAGAGAAGCCAGGGACATGCTATCTCAGTTTACTCGCCCTCTTCACTGACATGCCATGGACCACACATTCTCCCAAAACCCCAGTGCACACGGGAACCTGGGCAGCCTCTGGCATATGCATGCTTATAAATTGTCAGTCGAGGTGCCAATGACAGTATTGAGAAAGATAGAGGGAGATGCTTACCCTAGGGGTCATTACTCTGTCCCGAGCCTTGGGCAAGTCCATAGTCCTAGTTCTAAGAAGGCAGACCACCTGGTTTTGTGTGACTACGGTTGCTCAATGCTGGACGGTGTCAATGGCTTACCCTCATGCCCCGCCTGGAATGATTTACTAGATGACTCGGGGGGGCAAAGTATCTGACCACCATGGATGTTGAGCAAAGCTATTGGGCAAATCCCAATGACCCTGAGGCTAAGGAGAAGTCAGCATTCATCAACTCCAAGTGGCCTCTATAGTTTTTTGTGTGATGCCATTTGGGATAATAATGCCCCGGCTCCCCTTAAACGCTGGCAATATGGTTACTGGAAGGGTGCAGAGCTATGCTCACGGTCTTACTTGATGACTTGCTGCTTATTAGTTCCTGGGAATCCCACATAGTACTGTATGCTGCGGTGCTGATAGGATCAAAAATAAGGGAGGCTGGGCTTAACTTAAACCCACTAGTGTATGGTAGGGAGGCAGAATCTGTACTTAGGCATGGGGGGGTGGAGGGCAATCTCAAACCAGAGCCACCAAGTAAAGAAAGCCATAGTTCAAGCAGTTCCAAAACGCAGAGAAACTTCATGGCATTTTTGCAACCGTCAGGTACATAGGAAGTTTGTCCACTACCCCCTGGCCAAACCCTGACTGATCTGACTAAGAGCAACTGCTTGCTATTACCTGGAGAAATAGGAACCCACTCAGAAACCACATACACAGTATTATGGATAACAGGTTTACTGAATGAACAATGACAACACCTTACTTCAAAACACTATATCAATACCAGTGCATCAATACAACTGCGTACCATCCCCCCACCCACATGTCCATCATCACATTCCCCTCAGTCTCTGGAGTGTCCACAGCAATAAAGACCAGTGTGAGTGTGAGGGATAGCGCTTCACTGTGTTGGGGCCCGGTGGTGCACTTAATATATACAGAGGTACCTTCCGAGCATTCCGATGCTCGGGACTGCAACTGTCTTCTAAAAGGGTCAGACGTCCGTCTGATCCTTTCCAGGTACTTCAGCAGTGGACCCCAACGAGGGTCCCACCGCTTCACGGGAACACAACAGTCTCTTGGTACAGCTACCGAACCACAGGAACAGCCACGCCGCTATCCCTGTCTATCCTTAACTAATCCTAGCGTGACAGGAACCCTAACCTAGGGCCTGTCCCTGATGAACCGCAACCTGGGTGGCTTAGGGGAAATCTCCTAGGGCCTGCGGAGTAATACCCTGCCCCACTCCCCTAGCTACCCAGTCCCTAACTGTATCTACTACTACTACTAGATACTCCTAACAGCCTAACGCACCTGCAGCCGACACACAGCTCACACTGTCAGCCTGCAGGGATTCACCCACGCTGCACACACTGCGCCCAGCACATGCAGCACAACACACACAGAACGGTACACACCATTCACTGGAGAGGGAGGATCTATCTGGGACCTAAGGGGTTAATAGTATTCCTACTCCCCTCACGAGGCCCAGTCTTGACTCCCACTAACAACCGACTAACCTGAGTGACCCGCAGCAAACACACTGCACACACTGTGCCTATTTGCCAGTGCGCACAGCACTACCCGCTGTGGCACTGCCAAACCTGCACCTTACACACACCTAAGGGTGACCTCCCTATCTAGGGCCATCCCTTATCAGTTACCCACTAACCTGGTGGGGAGTTGGGGCCTACCTGGAGGGTGAGGGTACCTATCAGGATGCAGGAGCTGCACTCACTCCCCGCATCCTTCCTTCCCCTTCAGCTCCTCTGCTCCAACTGACGTGACTCATGCAAAGCCCGGGAAAATGTATCTCTTTCCTCCAGGGCAGTCCTGCAGCCCTATTGGCTCCTATCAAGCACCTGGTGCCTGCCTCGCTATGCCTCATGGGAATTGTAGTCCCGAGGCCCCTACAATAACATTGAGGCCGCGTGCGTGCCTTCCCTCTGCCTACACAAACCTGTAATGGCCGCCGCAACCTCTCACTAACTTCCCTTACTCTCGCGCGACTCTCCTGCGCCTTCCCTGCCCTCACGCAACTGCTCCCTGGCGCTAGGGTTCTCCCTGCGCATGCGCGAGCTAACTGGACCTCTCCTGCCCTCGCGCGATCACTGCGCATGCGCGAGTCTCTCCGTAATGGCGGCGCCCTATCCGCCCGGCTCCGGGAGCGCCGGGAGCCCTGAGATGCGCGTGCGGCCTTGGCAACCGGCCGCACGCGTCCCCGGCAACCCCCGAGCCGGGACCTGACTGCCCTCTCCCCTGACACTGCCGAACGGAGCCGCCATTGGACGCGGCGGCCCCCGCTATCGGCAGTCAGGTGAGGGGGGTGCGGTAGCGCTGGGGAGACCTGGCTACAGATCTGTACTGGTATATACCAGTTTTTAATTGCACTAGGTTATACAAGCATATGCTTTGATATTTTAACCCCTTCTGGGCTTATTTCACATAACACTAGTATGCATTTAGCGTAGGGACCTGCTAAAGAGACTTACCTTGACGTGGTTAGCAGGCTTGGCATTATTTGATCAAAGGATGTATACCAAAAGTCTCCTTTTTTCTTATAGATATTTACACTATATATATATATATATATTTATTCCCCATTGATTGCTATCCCTATGGGAGAAGCGCAGGGATTCACTTTCTGTTTTGCACACTTGGAGATATAGCGACACAACGTTTTGGTGTATTGACTTAAAATAACAGGCATCTGATTTAGATCTCAGTCCTGCTCACAGAAAACGTCTGTGCGGTTACATTCCACCATTGGCTATCTGACCACAATGTATTATTGCATGAATTGCCATTTAGCACATTCAGGCCAAAACATTACAAAAAGCTGTTATTAACAAAGTATTATAAAAAAGTTGAATGTGTTACCTGGCAAAGCGCTTTTAATTGACTCCACCTCCATTATGTATTAGATAATTATGCAAAACGTCCCACCCCACTTACATTGTCTAAACTCTGGCTCTTTAGTGCTGCTGAATTTGCATTGGGTAGTTTTATGAAGGTAACGAGTGGTTTTGGAATTGTCATGATTTAACAAACTCACCAGATTTAAATAAAATAAAATGGTACAAAGCAGATTTAGCTGTTTTAATTGAAGATAAATTCCTTTTACAGGGAGCCCTCCTAACACCTGCAGAAATGCAGCAGGCGGCTGGTTGCTAGATGTGTATATGTCCTCATTGTATTATAGGTGCTGCTGATATTTTGTGAGCAGATCCAGCACTAACTTCGTGACTTATAGGCGTTATGAGCTTGGGTGCCCCAACCTGTATCTGCCCATTGGGGCACCTGGTAGACCTTGATTTGTCTGTTTAAAATTGTGTTTACAACCCTAAACTTAAAAGCAGGGGCCTGTTCATAAGCCCGGCCAGTACTGGGTCAGACAAATAGTCCTAGCACAGATTACGTTTTTCCAGTGGTCAGAAGTGGAAGTTTTTGCGTGAGCGCATCACTCCCTTCCAGTTGCTAGATCTGTCCGGCCATCGGATTCTCCAGGAATACATTTAATCCTTTTAAAGCGATTAATGCAATTTGCTGCACCAGCCTTCAGAATTCCAGAGGTTGGTAATGTGCAGAGGTAAGAGTGCGTTCTTGTGTTTTTGATGGAAGATAATAGGACCAGGGACCCCATGCCAGAAGTCTGAGAGTTTGCAACAAGCTGTGTTTGTCATGTGAAACCGATTCGCACAGATTTTGGATGGAAAAACACTTGTGATGTAACAATATTTAACCCATACCAGACTCTTCTGAAGATTAGACTTTAATAGCAAATCATAAATGCAACTCTAATAAAATAATATGCTCTAACAGTTTCTTAGGAAATAAATAAATACAAAGGAGAGAGCAGTTTTGAAAAAAGTCTGTGTGAAGCTATCAGGTGTGATGAATGAAATGGAAGTGAATCGTATGGTTAAGAGGTTACAGTTCAAGGTCTAAAATAAAAGGTATTCTGAGTGCATAATGCCAAATTCACTGTATGTACAATTGAAAATGTATGTGGGTATAGATTTGCAATTTAAAGTCCTGTGCTGAATATATATATATAGTAGTATGAATGATATTTTGAAAGTTCTCGTGTTCCTGTGCAATGCAGCTCTATAGGGGAAAGCAGGATGCATGTTACACAGCTCCTGCTCAGGCTGAATCATTGCTTTTAAACAGACGGGCAGGGGCAAACCGAGGCCTGTAAAGTATTCAGCATTGAACAGTTACTGCCCTGCGTGAATTGTCCATCTGTAAAAGTCCAGTATCCCTGAGTTCGGAACCACTGCAGTGTGTATGGGGAGCTCAGCACCACAGCAACAAGCTGCTCCTTTGGGTTTACGTTGCAATACCTTCATTTCTTGGCTTCAGATCCCCTTTATTTTGTAATAAAAGCTTCTGCCGTTAAATCCCCTTAATGTTTGAGGGACGGTTGTCTTTTCAGAAGAGGTTCGTCGTACACCCAGCATTCGCCATCTTCGTGGAATAACTACATGATAAAGAGAATAGAAGCTCAGCAGCACCCTACAAACGCACTGCGGAAAACAAGAACATACAATGGGCTGCCTGCTTAAATAAAGCAGATTGGGAGATGGGAGTGGAGATACATAGTGTGTTATACAAGACATGTTATTTAAACAACTAAAAATCACAATGCTTCTTGTATAGCGCCAACACTAAACCATGGGTAGAGCGAGAGATCGGAGGCAATGACTACTGACATGGTGACACCTTTGTGGCTAAGAAAAGAGCCCAGATCAACGCACTTCATGAATCAGCCGGTTATCGCTCAATCCCTAAAAATATGGGACAAAAAGGTGTAGATACAATTGTGTCTCATCTATTCCCTCGCCAATGACACCAATTAGGTCCAATCGTGAGTTTGCCCCAGCCCACAAAACAAACGTATATAAGATCTGGAACAGTAAAGGTCTAATAAATGTTAAAGAATATACGCACGCACGCACGCGCACACACACCTCTTTCCGCATTTGGGCATCTGTACTGGGCAAGTGTATCACAAGGGGGACAATTGCTCAACTATACCAGATTATATTACTGCAACCCAATGAGCAAGCAAATACAAACTGGGGAAAAGATATTGGTAGACCCCCTGGAAGAAGAGGAGTGGGAAGATCTACACGACAGATCATTCTATTCTGGGGTAAGGTTAATAAAAGTTATGGGACTAGATCTAGCATGGAAACGGTGTTAATTCTAAGGCCAGTGGAAGTTATGGAAAGGACCATGGACCTTTTGACAACATCAATATTGTCGGCAGCTAAGAGCGGTTGCGAGACACTGGAAACAAAATGACCCCCGACCCTCACAGCAGTCATGCAAACTAATTTATATAATGACTGGAAAAACTCTCCAGCCTAATGCAAGGAAATATAATAGATTGTCAACTATTTGGAACCCACTGGGAACAAAACCAAATGTAACTCCTGACAGTAGCTCCCAATGGACGATATAAAGGTCTGAAAAACTGTTTAGTAACAACATATGTTCCGTTTGGAAATTAATTGAAGCTTTAGATATAACCCCGCCCCCCTCTCTTTCTTTCTGTTTTCTGTACCCCTTCTACCCCCTCCCCATTTATAATTTGTAAAAACAAAATATAAGTTAAAAAAAAAAAAAATATGTTGAAGGAGCCCCCAAAATATCAACATGCAAGAAAAGCTGCGGGTCTGCACAGGTGGCAGAGTCTCTGCAGGACCGAGATGGAGCCGTGTGAAACGTTCAGGGCAAACGTCTCATTTTTATGGCTGGTTAAACATTGGCAAAACAGTTATCAGACTGCGGTGAGCAACAATAGATCAGATCGCAATATAACATGAGATCACTGTGTAACCAACAATAGGTTGGATCACGGTATGATAATGTAACTAGCAGTTATCGGATCGCGGTGTCCTAATAGCAGTCTGCATGCGTCGCGGTGTCATGGCCTGTATTGGAGGTGAATCTCACTCACCCTGGTTTCCCACTGCATCTCACTCTCTTTGCGCTCCCTCGCCTCCGCTCTCTGCCTCTCCTCCAGCCGGTGCTTCGCGTCCGTCGCTGCATCAATGTCTTTGATTTTCAAGTTACACGTTACATCTCTCCACAGCCTGGGGAAGGTGGGATGTAAATGGGGATTAGCGGCTTGCCTTCCGGACACAGGATTTCTCTCCCACCCCCCTTGTGTTTTTTTGGAGGGGTAGAGTTCAACAAACATGACAGTATTAATCCCCATTTTAATTTCCTATTCAACTGGTACAAAACATTTCTCCACATTGTAACTTGAATGTATAAAACTCTTTGCTTAGACCTCCGGCGCCCTTTCCTTCCGAAAACACCACTGTGTATATCGATTGTATTGTAAAGTGGTTAAAGGCATTGCTAGGTGTTGCAAACGGATGGGGAGAATGCTGCAGTGATGAGCGAACCTTAGGAATCCAAAACAAATTTTGCGGGATCGGGGGCTGTGATTCAAACAATTCACACTCATCTATAATATGTATATATTTTTTAAAACACCAGTTCTTCAAACTAGTGACAGGTAAAATATTCCTTTGCGAGTTTTCATAAGCAGTTTTCACTGCTCAATAGCAGGTGCCTCCATCAGGCCGTAGTCTGCACTGACAGGAGACCGATCACAAAGTTTTACATTTTTGCCCAGGAATACCCAGATGAAATACTTTGACATGTTTCGTCCTCACCTGCGGGATTCGTACTCCTCCTGATCTTCCAGTTTCCGGACCTTTTTCTTCACGGTAGCCATCTGCTTTGTATCTATAAACACGACATTCTCCTGTGTTACAGAAAAACACGACATACAAACATTAATAAAACGCAACATGCAACCACTGAGCATGGCCTGTGAGCCCTGAGATTAGGAGGTGCCAAGAAATTGGAGTCGAATTTAACAAATAATATTTATTTGTAGGTTTTCATTGTATTCCTCTTTGAAATGACGCACATTATTAGACAGTAATGTTTATTATACTCCTTAGGCCAAGTTCCCGCTGGAGGCTGCTGCACGCGTGCCTGGCGTCCTGCTGGCGCGTGCACAGCGCTAGACCGTGGTCTGCGTGCAGAGTTCTCCGGTGCGGGGCCAAAATGGGATGGGTGTGTGTGTGGCCATGACACTGTGTTTTAATGGTGTACCCCCCTGTACCTGTACTAATTCAACAAGGACTGAGTTGCATAATCTTTATCCTCCTTTTTGTGTTGAGAAAAATCCAAATCCTACTTCAGGTGCTAATCTGCCCAGCCACAATCCCTTTTAGCAACACAGATTGGATTTGCACTAAAGCATGTAACATCTCGCCTCACATCTTCAATGTCTGCTGAGCTGTTCAAGATCCGTTTAATAGCGTTTCAAAGAGACACAGTAATTATTTCAGGTACCCTCCTGGTCACACATTAAATCACAAGCAGTGTAGCAGATTCCATCAGCTTTACCTTGTCACACAATTTACATGATTGTAACTACAAAACTTTTTTTGGATGGTTGGTGCGGATCCAGTCTCTGATTGGCTCCGTGGTGCACCATGTGACCGCATTGCAGCATGGGAACACAATCCTGTTGTATCCCCTGCTGGCTGACACGTCACAGCACGAAGAGGGCCAGGAAACGAGGAGTCACCAGGCCCTGCTGGGGAGGAGGTAAGGGGCTGGTGAGAGCCGCGTGCCGCCGTCTGCAGCGGGGACCTAGCCTTATAGGAACTATCTGTTGCTGCTGTATTCATACACATCTCTCCTAGATCTTAAACAAGGCAGAATCTCTGCGGACCCCAGATATAAGTAACCACCACAAAGACCTGTGCTCGTGGGCTGCACCTTTACTAAGGAGCATCACATTACTTGTGTTGGAAATATAAGCTAATGATGTATACAGTCGCTGTGGAGCGGGAGGAGCAGACTTGAGGCTTGCGCCTACTCATTTGATGTTAACTCTTTTCCTGCCAGAGGCATTTGTTAATCATTTGACCTCTGGCATGGGAGGGGTTTACGCCAGAATTTCCAGTGCCTGCTCTTTGTATGTTGTGGAGAGTAATGGAGAGTTTCATTACCCCGGTTGCATATTTTGCATACATGACGCCGTTCCACTCCCCTTCCACAGAACAGAAGGACTTCTTGTCATTTGGAGAACTGCATATGAGAAAGAGAGAGAGAGAAAGAGAGAGAGAGAGAGAGAGAGAATATTTTAACCCCTTCTGGGCTTATTTCACATAACACTAGTATGCATTTAGCGTAGGGACCTGCTAAAGAGACTTACCTTGACGTGGTTAGCAGGCTTGGCATTATTTGATCAAAGGATGTATACCAAAAGTCTCCTTTTTTCTTATAGGTATTTACACCATATATATATATATATATATATATTCCCCATTGATTGCTATCCCTATGGGAGAAGCGCAGGGATTCACTTTCTGTTTTGCACATTTGTATGGCCATTTCCTTCACTAGCTGCATGCTCTTTACATGGAGAAGCGCAGTGATTATATTTGTTTTACATACAGAGAGAGCATCATTGTTGCCCACACATCCAATTGGAGATTCTCGCCTTGCTAACAATGTTAAGACAATTGGTATTAAACAGGACTCACATGGACTGACAGAATTAAAAAACAAATGTCCTCTTTTTATTTCACAATTTAGTAAACAAAGTGGAAAAGTAAACTCTATAATTTCAAAACATTGGAATGTCTTATCCATGGACCCTGTCCTTAAAAAATATGTGGATTCTGGTCCTACTTTTGTATATCGTAGAGCGAGAACAATTGGATCTCATGTTTCACCAAGTGAACTCAAATCTTCTGGTCTCAAAAAAACTTTTATCACTAGGGGTTCCTTCAAATGTGGCTCTTGTAGTGCATGTAAACACATGAAGCCTGCCAAAAGTTTTTTCCAGTTTGCCTTGCCACCGCCACATGGTGTGAATATATTACCAAATAAGGAATTTAAGATTAACAGTTTTATAAATTGTAAAAGTCAATTTGTGATTTATCTAATAACATGTGGTTGTGGCAAGAGGTATGTGGGGAGGACGACTAGAGCCCTTAAGGTCAGGATGTTAAAGCATTTAAGGCTCATAAAATTGAGAGACACTAATCATCCAGTCTCAAAACATTTCACTGAATGTGGTCAGGGAGGAATTAATAATTTTTCCTTTTTGGGGATTGAATCAGTTATTTCTAAATCTAGAGGAGGTGATCATATCAACCTTCTGGACCGTAGGGAGGCGTATTGGATCTTCACGCTCCAAACGCGCTTCCCTATGGGCTTGAACATTGACTGGCAACTAACACATTTTTTGTAAACATTTTTGTGATAGACGTATTATGGTGTAATTAGTTGGTAATACAGATTAAATAAGACAATTGTCATTATATTGGACATTATATTCTTATCATTATAACCTTTGAACCTATGCCTTATCATGCAAATATTATGCTAATATGTAAGCTTAAATTGTTCTTTGATGTATCTTGTGGATAATACTTCATATTTTATAATGGTTGTATTTCCCTGGTTCCTATGATTTAGGTACACAATCTGTGTTATGCAGTATGTATGTGTAATATGTCTTTAAATTTACTTTTCTTGCACATTTTTTTAATCATGTCTAGAGGTTTTTATTTGTAACTTTTTTTTGTATATAACTTAGTTGCAACACAGCTAGTTTTTTAATCCACCTTGTTCATGTTTTTCCTTGATATAATAGTACCCTTTATTAAGCATTAGTTTAGTTTAATATAGCTTTATTTTGTTTAAATATGCTTGTCCAGTTAGCAGCAATGTATTTTGTTCTGCTGGAATGGTCAATAAAGCTTTGTTATTGTGTTCCTATGTTTGCCCACATCCAAAATGGCCACACTGCCTTTGGTACTTCCTTTTGCCCTTAGATCGGCACTGAGTCGCTCTGTTATGATGTCATCAGGTTCTGATTTTTGGCGCGAAATGGCCCACAGGTAAGAGGGTATATAATGGATGTTATCACATTGTGTTTTATCCTTGAAAAAGAACGCTGCGACGTTCGAAATGCATTGGATGGGTCTTTTGCCACATTAAAGTGCCCTTTTAATCATTTTTTTGTCCTGGTTTCTTCCTGCTCCGTTTGTGCTGGTGCGCTTTTTGGTCTCCCTTTTCCCTGTATTGCATTGAGTAGCTGCACAGCCTGCCTGCCTGCCCTACCAGGATGAGTATTTGCATATTTTTCAGGGGAACCTGCCAATGAGACTGATGGTGAGTGGGTTGCACCACACACCACCTGTCTTCAGGAGGATAGTACCCATTATATGACACAATAGGTACTATATCAATTGTTAGTACCCTGGTACAGTGGTCTGGCTTATTATCATTTTGAGATATACCTGCATTTGAGCGCTTCAGCTATTTTCCATATCACCTTTTCTAAGCCCATCTTGCTTGCTGGCATCTACCGCCCCCTAAAGCCCCTCTACAATCACTGACTGATATCACACAGTTTCTTGGCTCCATTTCCTCTCTGAATGAGAAGAGTGAGCTGCTAGTTCTTGGGGATTCCAACTTCAATTGGCTTGACCCTAAAAACAACAAAATCCAGATACAACTCAAGTCACTTAACCTATCGCATCTCATTTCCCAACCCACACGGAAAAACCTGAAATCGCATAACCATTCCTTTTACGACTGGATTCTCTCCTCAAACCCCAGCAGACTCCAATCCTCTGGCATCCTTCCTGACATTTTCAGTGACCATGCAATAGTGTACTGTGTACGGAAAATTAAACCGCCCCAATAAAGCCCTAATGTTCTCCTCACTAGAACATTTAAAAACTTTAACCCACAACAGTTTCTGGATGACCTTAAAAACTGCCCATGGCACAGAATATGCTCAAAGAACTAGATTGGTCAACACTAGAGTCTAGGCGCAAAGTTCACCTTTCCTGTCTTTCCTTTAAATTCTTCATGGGCAAGCTACCCAGCTATCTGAACAAGCTCCTCACCCCTACCACTTGCAGCACTTATCACCTGAGATCAGACTCCAAAAGACTGTTCATGGTCCCAAGGCTCAACAAAGTATCCGGATGTTCCTCCTTCTCCTACCGTGCACCCCAAAACTGGAAGAACCTACCAGAGACTCTCACATCCACCACCAGTTTAAGTTCTTTCAAATCTAAGGCTGTCTCACATTTTAATCTGGTCTGTAACTGTTTCATACGCCCATAATATATATTTTCTTTAACTGTGCATGCAATGTCTTGTATATAATGTATACCCTGTTCATTTATGTAACTGTATTTGTAACTGTGACAGGGTAAACAAAAGCCACCAGTTATATGCCTGGAAAACCTATGTTTAGTCTGCAGTGCAGCACTGACTAGGTTAACTTCAGCTGGAAACCTCAGGATAATTAGTTTGATCCCAGCTGCCTAATCAAGGTGTGTTAAAACCCAGGCTGTAATCAGATGGAGGCTGTTGATGAGAGAGGAGTAAGCTGCTAAAGTGATTCCTGAAAACAAGTTCTGAGTAGCAAAGTAGTGAAACTGTGAACTGTCTGTCCCCTGCATAGAAAAAGGGTATCTGCATATATAAAAACTGTCTGCAAAGAGAAACTGTTTTGTTCGGTTTGCTGAAGGAAAAGCCATTTTCGTTTGTTGCTGAAAAAGAGCTATTTTTGTTTTGTGTGCTGTATATTTTTCAAGGCAAAATAAAACAGCCTTGTCAAGAAACCCACGTGTGTAGTTGCATGTACCCTGCAACATATGGTGTCAAGAATTGGGAAGGATTTTTAAGGTCTGCAGTTAAAGGGCCATACATACACACAAGAATGAAAAAAATGGAAGAATTTTTTTAAGAGTTTTTGTGCGAGCAGACCAAACAGTAGGGACAGTTAATGCAGGAGCAGGCCCAGCTGCAGGCAGAGAGAGATGAAAGACTTTTGCAGCAGCAAACCCAGCTCCTTCACAGCAGCAGGCAGCACAGGAGGAGTGAATGGCCAAGCTGCTGACCCAATTCCAGGGGACTGCCAGTCCAGAACTTCCAAGCAGACCCCCGATACTCCTGAGGAAAATGGCTCAGAACGAGGATCCAGAGGTTTTTTTACTGACTTTTGAAAGAGTCGCCGAAGCTCGGGGCTGGGCTACAGATCGCTGGGCAACTGCTTTGGCCCCGCTCCTCATAGGAGAAGCCCAGGCCTCATATCAGGGTCTCCCAGTAGATCAGGCAATGGACCATCGCCAAGTAAAAGCCGCCATACTGGATCGCTTAGGTCTGACACCAGAGACCTACCGGCAGCAGTTCCGGAACATGAAGTACAGCGCTAAGATGAGACCCCGGGTCCTCGCTCAGCGATTATTGGACTTATGTATGCGCTGGATACAACCTGAGGAGTGCACTAAGGAGGCAATTCTTGAGCAGGTGGTTTTGGAACAATTTCTACAAATAATACCCCTTCCGCACGCTCGTGGATAAAACGCCACGCTGCTGAAACCTTAGCATTGGCGGTCTGACTCATGGAGAACTTCCTTGGGGCTGAGCAGCAGGCGAGTGTCCTGGACCCGACTCCACTGGCACTAGCGGACGCCCAAAGAGGGAGGTCGGATCAATGGGGAACCTACGGCCTGTCACGGAACCGCCAATTCCAACGGAAGGAGCAGTCGTTCCAGCAAGGACGGAGTCCAAATGCTGGTCCCCGCAGAGACCCTCATCTCCTTCCGGATGTCGGCTCGTCGCAAAGTGAGAGGAACTTCCGAGGACGTCGCCCACAGGACCCACCAGATGCCTGGTCTCCAGTAACCAGTCCAGCGGAGCGCTATCCACAGCCCCCTCCTGAGAGGGAACTCTCCCCATGTTCCACCGGTATGTGGACTGTCCACTGATGGATTGTTCATTCAGCAGAACCGTCGCCTCGGATTTTACTGGGGAAAATTACAAGCCCTGGCTACTTCCAGCCTTGATTGGGGGAAAAAACGTCCAGGCCCTTGTAGATTCCGGCTCTGGGAAAACTCTGGTCCTCTAGGAACTGTTACCGCCCAACGTGTGTTCTTTTGACTCCCCGTGGAGCATAAAATGTATACACGGCGATGTAAAACGCTATCCGACGGCCAAAATCCAGCTACAGGTAAAAGGTCAGGAGGCATACCTCGAAGTAGGAGTCGCTCCTTGGCTCCCTGCCCCAGTTGTGCTCAGTCGGGACTGGCCTTTCTTTTCAGACCTAATGGCCCCAGTCCTTCACGAGGAGCCTCCTTCTAGGGCTCAGGAGAACCCTGACAAACTGTTCCCCTTCTCGGCAGACCTGTTTCCCAGTAGACACCGGGTTCAAAAGACTAAGAAGCAAAAACGCTTGGACAAACAGGATTGGTTGCACAAATCTGGGTCTCAAGGTGACCATTCTAGTAGTCAGAGGTCACAAGTGATGGCTGGGGATGGCCAAAGGGAGGTGTATATGGGCCCTCGAGATTTACCAGACCTGTATCTCCCTGACTTTCGCCAGAAGCAAAGGGAAGACCCAGTCCTTGCTAGACAGTATGACAAGGTGGTGAAAATTGATGAACAGATTTTAGATGCACAGGGGGTGATAGTATTCCCGCATTTTGAGCTATCAAATGATATCCTATATAGGGTGAATAGGCAGACACAAACAGGGGAGGTTACCAGACAGATATTGGTTCCCAAGGCGTTTGTTAAATCTGTGTTCACTCTAGCCCATACTGTCCCTTGGGGTGGTCACCTGGGCAGGGATAAAAAATTGGACTGTATTTCATCCCGATTCTATTGGCCAGGGATGCATAGTGATATTGCTAAGCTATGTGCAGCCTGTCCGGAGTGCCAGCTAACTAGTCCAAAAGGACAAAAACCAGCCCATTTGGTTCCTCTACCCTTGGTGTCAGTTCCCTTTGAGAGGATTGGGGTAGACGTGGTAGGACCTCTAGAACCTTCTGCGAAAGGACACAGGTTTATCCTTGTAATAGTTAATTATGCGACAAGATATCCTGAGGCGTTACCCCTGAGAACAGCAACGGCGAAGCAAGTAGCTAACAAGTTGTTGGAACTGTTCTCACGGGTTGGACTTCCCCAGGTTATGTTGACAGACAAAGGTAACAAATTTCATGGTAAACTGATGCAGGATGTCTTAAAGTTACTAGAGGTCAAGTCTGTTCGGACATCGGTCTACCATCCACAGACTGACGGATTGGTGGAAAGATTTAACCAAACTCTAAAGGGGATGCTGAGGAAATTTGTAGATTCAGAGAAGAGAGCCTGGGATGAACTTCTCCCTTTTCTGCTGTTTGCAGTGCGGGAAGTTCCCCAGGCCTCCACGGGATTCTCTCCATTTGAATTGCTCTATGGCCGCCAACCCTGGGATATCCTAGACCTCCTAAAGGAGTCCTGGGAGGAACAGCAGTCCCCTTCTAAGAATACCCTGCAATATGTACTAGACGTCAGGAAGCGCCTAGATGTGGTCGGCCATTTTGCCAGGGAGAATCTTAGATCAGCCCAGGACAGTCAGGAGAGACATTACAATCAGAATGCTCATATGAGAGTGTTTCACCCAGGAGACCAGGTGATGTTATTGTTATCCAGTTGTGAGAGTAAACTCCTGGCCAAATGGCAGGGCCCATTCGAAGTACTCTGCTGTACGGGTGATGTGGATTACGAGATCGCTCAACCAGGGTCCAGGAAGGGTAAACAAATTTACCATGTGAACTTGCTGAAACCCTGGAAGATGTAGCGGTCTCTATTCATCCACCCGGTGGAGGAGGAAATGGACTTGGGTCCTCATCCTCCACGGGAGAACATCGTGAGTGACGATAAAATCCCAATGGTTAAACAGTTGTCCTCTGAACAAAAAGGGGACTTGTTAGCAATAATTACTCAATTCCAGGATGTTTTTTCTGACTTACCAGAACAAACTAACTTAATTTCCCATGCAATCGAGACAGCACCTGGGGTAAAAGTACGTTCCCGTCCTTATACTGTAGGTTGCCTGAAAGTCGTAGGGCTCTAGTAGAGAAGGTGGTACAAGAAATGTTACACTTAGGAGTGATTGAGCAATCATGCAGTGAGTGGTGTAGTCCACTAATTTTGGTCCCTAAACCCGATGGGAAGGTAAGATTTTGTGTGGAACTCCGAAAGGTCAATGCGGTATCCAAGTTTGACGCATATCCGATGCCAAGGGTGGATGAATTAATTGACGCCCTTGGTAACGCGGAATATATATCCACGTTGGACTTGACAAAAGGATACTGGCAAATACCTTTAGAGGAAAAGTCCAAATGCAAAATAGCCTTTGCCACTCCCATGGGTTTATACCAGTTTGTGACAATGCCATTTGGACTGCATGGAGCCCCAGCCACATTTCAGAGACTCATGGATAAGATACTGAGGCCCCAAAGGACTTATGCCGCAGCCTACCTAGATGACATTGTCATTTATAGTAAACACTGGTGGGCCCATCTAAATAGGCTGAAAGCGGTCCTCAAATCTCTAAGAGAGGCAGGACTCACAGACAACCCTAAGAAATGTGCCTTGGGTAAAGCGGAAACCAAATACTTAGGGTATGCAGTGGGAGGTGGAAAAGTAAGGCCACTAGCCGACAAGGTAGCTGCCCTGAAAGAAGTTCCGACCCCCCAAACAAAAACGCAGGTATGCTCTCTGCTGGGTTTAGCAGGGTACTACCGGCGGTTCATCCCCAACTATTCGGAAGTGGCAGCCCCTTTAACGGACCTCACAAAAAAGTGTGCCCCTACACAAGTGGTGTGGTCAAGGGATTGTCAGAGAGCCTTTGAGGACATAAAAAGGTGTCTATCAG
The DNA here is from genome assembly GCA_036426205.1 of Ascaphus truei. Lineage (NCBI taxonomy): Eukaryota > Metazoa > Chordata > Amphibia > Anura > Ascaphidae > Ascaphus > Ascaphus truei. The sequence continues at coordinate 30,872 of WSYH01002814.1, read as the reverse complement.
AGGGTCCCATCCTTAGAAGCCCAGACTTCAACAGCCCTTTTATAGTGCAAACAGATGCATCAGAGATAGGGCTAGGGGCATTGTTGTCAATCCAGTTTGAGGGAGTTGAACATCCTATCCTTTTCCTGAGTAGGAAATTGTTCCCAAGGGAAAAAAATTACTCAGTGATTGAGAAAGAGTGCCTCGCAGTAAAGTGGGCAATTGAGGCTTTGAGGCATTACCTGGCAGGAGTCCATTTTACTTTGGTGACGGATCATGCTCTACTGAAATGGTTAAATAGCATGAAGGATTCCAATGCTAGATTGACTAGGTGGTATATGGCCCTCCAACCCTTCTCATTTGAGATTCAGCATAGGCTGGGAAAAGAGAACTCAAATGCTGACTTCATTTCTAGAGAAGGGGTGGATGGTTGGGCTTCAGCCGTGCGTAGCCCCAGCCACACACTAACAGGGGAGAAATGTGACAGGGTAAACAAAAGCCACCAGTTATATGCCTGGAAAACCTATGTCTAGTCTGCAGTGCAGCACTGACTAGGTTAACTTCAGCTGGGAACCTCAGGATAATTAGTTGGATCCCAGCTGCCTTATCAAGGTGTGTTAAAACCCAGGCTGTAGACAGATGGAGGCTGTTGATGAGAGAGGAGTAAGCTGCTAAAGTGATTCCTGAAAACAAGGTCTGAGTAGCAAAGTAGTGAAACTGTGAACTGTCTGTCCCCTGCATAGAAAAAGGGTATCTGCATATATATAAACTGTCTGCAAATAGAAACTGTTTTGTTCGGTTTGCTGAAGGAAAAGCCATTTTCGTTTGTTGCTGAAAAAGAGCTATTTTTGTTTTGTGTGCTGTATATTTTTCAAAGCAAAATAAAACAGCCTTGTCAAGAAACCCACGTATGTAGTTGCATGTACCCTGCAACAGTAACCATGTATTATTTGTTTTACTCTGTGCCCAGGACATACTTGAAAACGAGAGGTAACTCTCAATGTATTACTTCCTGGTAACATATTTTATAAATAAATAAATATGTATTCCCCTTAGGTTGTAATGTATTTCCCTGGTTACATGTGTTCCTGCTCCTACAGTGTTTACACCAAGCACATACACTGGGATCAGGTCGGGAGGGAAAGTGTTAGCTGTGTTTGAATGTTTATAGCCCTTTATTCCCCTTCCTGCCATTTCACCCACCATTTGCCGGCACTGTCCCACAGGTCGCCATTGGAGCTCCATAGAATTCAATGGAGATTGAGAGATTTTTGGCCCTATACCGAGAAAGACCAGCAGATGGAACCCGAGAGTACGAGCGGAGCTTCCCCATTGAAATGAACGGAGCAATGCATTTCGATAGGAAATACCTAGAGTCTGCTTTCTAAGAACTAAGTGATACATTATAACCATGTTGGATGCCTGCCAAACCGCAGTATTCGAGTACCGCTACTGTTTCATTGAAAGAACTTTGATCCCTAAATTGCCGTGAGAACTCGGTCATGGTCAAGTTCAAAACATATTCAAGTTTATAACTATGGTTCTGGGGCAGCTAGCAATAAAATTGTTTCTGCCCCTAGCTCGTGGGAACCCCCTCACTCGACCCCAACCGGGTCCGACGGGCAATGGCCACGAGAAAGGGTTGCGCCCGCCACAAGGGTCGCCGCCATTGACCACAATGGTGGAAAAAAGCCGCTTGGTTTAAAAATGCTGAAAACCTGGCATTCCTATCTCCGGTTCTGTGATAGCTGGAAGGCTTGGATTTGGCTACCGGGTAGTCATGCCTCCGGCATGATTGCATGGCAGGTTCCAGCCCTCTCAGACTCACCGAACGGGGTTTAGTTAACTGTACAAAGTGTGGTTGTCGCCATTGACTCCAATGGCGGAGAAATGTGGTTGGGATAACATGATGTTTAAAACCCAATATTGCTATCTCCGGTTCGGTGATACTTAGAGGTCTGAAATTTGGCCACCATGCAGTCACACCTCCTGCATGATTGCATGGCAATTTCCAGCCCTCTCAGATCAAATGGATTATTTTGATATGTATAAATTTTGTATGGTTTACTGTACTTTGTGTCTACTGTAAAGCCTGTGAAAGATACTGGCCCTTGAGGTATGTTAATGGTCAGAGGGCGACAGTGTGTCTATATGGAAACCACTGATCAAAGGCTCATCCCCCAGATTGTATATACAGGGTGGAGATAGAGAAGACATGGCTGTTTAGATTAAGTGCCATAATTCACTCTTATAGTCAGATATCCCCAGTCCAGATCCCCATCTGGCAGACTTGGAGACGCCAACTTTTTAGAGTTGGGCTAAGGAAATGGGCCTCTGACTAGAGGAATGCCCAAACCCTGTGAGCAGGTGCTACCTTGATTCCCACATGAGCTGGCAAGAGGAAATTGGGTCCAGGTAATTTTTATCCAATACCTGAGACCCAATGTTAGGGATAGAGCCTAAATCCCAGATAAACGATTGAAAGCTCTATGCCCCAGGGTCTTCATTTGCGTTATTGTACCTGAAGTGTTCCCGTTACCTGATGAACTGCTAGCATTTGTTCTGGGCTATTTTATCTGTCCCCTTCCCAAGTAAATGTATATATTTCCATTGTTATTTGTCCAACTTGTGCGTCTACTCCATCCATCTCGATCTTGCCCCTGTAAGAATTAGGGGTCAGAGCATACTAGGTTAGCATCTTGCTCTTTACATGACCGAAGTCATCGGCATCCATGTGTGGAATACCCATCACAGTCCATTTGGCTTTCCCAGATAACAGTGGTCGCAATCTGACCACCCAATCCCTTCTTGGAATACAGAACCGGGAACACTGCATCTCGAAAACATTCAGGGACGCATTGAGGTCATCGGTGCCATCCACTTGCTGAAGCTGAGTGTGAGATAGGTATCCATTACTATCGGTTTGACCCTGTCATCGTGACAAGCTTTTAAGGATGGTGAAGTTCCACTCCTGTAAGGCAAGACTCCAGCGCAAAAGTTTAGCATTTTCCCACGACACTCTCTGTAACCAACTCAAAGGATTGTGGTCAGTTATTACTGTGAAATGTCTGCCATACAAATAAGGCTGTAACTTCTTTAGAGCCCACACTATGGCCAGACACTCCTTCTCAATGGTGGCATATGCCACCTCTCTGGGCAGCAGTTTGCGGCTTAGATATACTACCGGGTGCTCATCGCCCTCCTCCCCCACTTGTACAGCACCAATGCCAAAGTCTTTAATGCCTGAAACGAGACCTCACAGGCAGGAGACCAGACTACCAGCACAGACTGTCGCTTCTGGGTCAAGTCAGACAGGGGTTTGGCAATGGCGCTATACTGCTGCGGCCGAGTTTATTCGAGCATTTGCCCGTTCTCGGCCACAGCAGTAACCTGGCGCGCGCCGGAGGGTGCCGGGCGCGCGCCGAAGCAGCGGAGGAGCGCCCTCCGATCGGGGCTTTCTTCCTCCCGCTGCCGGGTCCGTCGGGTCCCCCGGAACCCCCTGCCGCCGTCCCCCACATCGCGGGACACCAGGGCTCCCTCGGGGAGCCCTGGACGCGCGTGCAGGGGGCGCAGGCACCCGATGACGCATGACCGCGCATCGGTGACGCGTGGCACGCCGAGGGGATGCCACTAGCAAGCCGGGAAATCTCCCGGCTTGCGGAACTGGCCGCATTGCAATAAAACGTGTCGCCAGTGTACTGAGGGACAAACATCCTGTAATAGCCTGCGGTGCCTAGGAAAGCCATGACTTGCTTCTTGATTTTGGGAACGAGCCACTGCACTATAGCTTCCACCTTAGCTGGTTCTGGCTTAAGATGCCCGCCACCCACTCTGTGTCCTAGGTACAATACCTCTGCCATCCCTACTAAGCACTTGGTGGGTTTCAACGTGAGTCCCGCTTCCCTAATCCCGGCTAACACCGCAGCTATATGCGCTAAGTGAGTCCCACAACTTACTAAAGACAGCAATGTCGTCCAGGTATGCCCTTGCAAACCCTTGCATACCCTCCAGCAAGCGATTGACCAGGCGTTGAAAGGTAGCCTGTGCATTTTTCATCTCGAATGGCATCACTAGAAATTCATAGAGGCCACTTGGGGTAATAAATGCAGACTTCTCTCTAGCCTCCTGGGTCAAAGGGATCTGCCAGTACCCTTTACTGAGATCCACAGTCATCAGATACCTTGCACCCGCGAGTTCATCTAACAACTCATCCATGCGGGGTATGGGGTAGGCATCTGACACTGTGCCCGCATTGAGCTGCCGGTAGTCCACACAGAACCGGGTGGTTCCATCCTTCTTAGGCACGAGGACTACCGGACAAGCCCAAGAGCTCTGGGATGGTGCAATTACCCCTAGGGCTAGCATCTCTTCTACCTCCCTCTCTATACTGCCCTTCACTTCTACTGACACTCTATAAGCGTGCTTATGCAGAGGTCTCAGATCCCCTGTCAGCACTGAGTGTTCTGCAATGTGTGTCTTCCCTGGCTTGTCTGCAAACAGAGCCCTATACTTCTCTAGCATAGCTCTGGCTTCTGCTCTCTGCCTGACACTCAGCTGAGCCCCTATCTCCACCTGCTCTATGGTACCTCCCTGCCTAGCCTCCCCCAGGAGATAAGGCAGAGCATTGCTCACCGGATCCCCCATTGGTCGGCTGCAAATGGCCAGCACCGACGCCACACTCGGTGCTATGTACTCCTTCAGCATGTTGATGGGATGTCTTTTTTCTCCCTGTCTCAGCATCTACCTGTACAACATAGTTGCACTCATTCATCTTTCGCAGTACCGGATACGGTCCCGACCAGGCAGCCATTAATTTGTTCTCCCGCATGGGCTTGAGAACAAGTACCTGCTGTCCTGGGATGAACTCTCTGCTACGGGCATTCTGATTATACCAAGTCTTCTGCTTGGTCTGAGCAGCCCTAAGGTTGTCCTTTTCCAACCCCATGAGCATCTCTAACCGGTCTCTGAGATCTATCACATACTGAAGCACAGACGCATCAGTAGTGGTAGTCTCCCCTTCCCATCCCTCACGAAATAGGTCCAAAGGTCCCCTTACCCTACGACCATATAGCAGCTCAAAGGGAGAGAAGCCTTTGGATTCTTGCGGCACCTCTCGGTATGCAAACAGAAAGTGCTGCAGGTGAAACTCCCAGTCTTTTCCCTCTGTCTCTATAAATGTTCGCAGCATCTGCTTCAGGGTACCATTGAACCTCTCACATAGTCCGTTGGTTTGGGGTGGTAAGGGGTCGTGCACTGGTGCTTCACCCCGCACGCCCCCCAGAGACACTGGAGCAATTCACTCATGAACTGCGACCCCTGATCGGTTAGGATCACACTAGGAAAACCTACCCTAGAAAAAATGGCTAACAGAGCTTTAGTTAGTGCCCTAGCATCAATACTGGCAAGCACTACCACATCAGGGTACCGGGTGGCAAAATCCACCACCGTGAGAATGTAGCGCTTTCCTGACCAGCTGGGAACCATGAGGGGTCCCACGAGATCCATAGCTACCCGCTGAAAGGGTTCCCCTATTACCGGTAACGGGTTCAGGGGTGCCTTCACACGGTCACCCGCCTTACCTACTCGCTGGCAGGCATCACAGGATCGGCAGAACTCTACCGCCTCACTGGATGCCCCTGGCCAGTAGTAACGCTGCAACAGCCGGGCTCGCGTCCTAGCGACCCCATGATGCCCTGCTAGTGGAATGGAGTGGGCTACCCGCAACAATTGCTGCCTATATTCCGCCCATACCTCATCTAACCCGGTGGTCCCTTGCTCTCTGTAAAGGAGCCCGCGGTGCCACAAGAAGTAATCAGACCCCTTGCTTGGCTTAGACTTGGACGCCCGCAGTCTCATGCCCTCCAAGCTGGGATCAGACCGCACCGCATCCCTAAACTGGGCACCTACCTCTGTCCACCCCCCGTCACATCTGAGTCAGGGGGACAGGGAACAGGTACAGGAACAGTAAGTCAGTGTCAGAAAGCGACTGAATCTGGCTTACCTGTCTGGTCTCTGCAGAGACTACTGGAACTGTAGGTCCCAAATGCAGGGGGCAGGGGCTGTTCTTGCTGCGATCCTTGCTGACTGGCTCCTGTATCACTGCAAAAGGTGCCAGCTCAGTGGTAAAAACACAGGTAACATGTCCTAGGTCGTTACCCAGCAAGACCTCAGCATGTAACCCAGGCAAAACCCCCACCTCCCTCATGCCACTCCAGCACCCCAGTCCAAAAGATCTGGGAAACCTGGAGTGACCGCGGTCCTCCTGTCGGCATGGTCACTTGCATCCCGGTCCCGGGAGCAAATCCTCTGGCCGCACCATATCAGGGTGAACCAGAGTCATGGTGGCACCGGAGTCTAGCAAGCCTTCCGCCTGCCGGTCTCCGATAGTCACCTTCTGCAGATGCTTCTGCCGGACATCGTTGGGCTGCATCCCGACTGAGAAACCTAATTTAACCCCTCTCTCAGCTGCTGGTCCTGAGGTGGCAAGTGCATCTCTCTCCGCTGGGCATCCTCTGTGGGCTGGTTCCATGGCTGTACTTGGCTCCTCTGTGGTGCCAGTCGCACATGGGCACCGACAGGGGGTGCCCAATGCTGCATCCAATTGACAAACATATAAGTAAATACTTCAATAATAATATGGTTATTTAGTTAACCCTTTGGTCAAAGGCGTCATAAGCCTGCATACCAACGTCAAGGTATAACCAAAATATGCAGGTCCTACACAACAACTGCGAACCCTTCTTTTACCCTCTGTAGAGGGGAAAAAAACCATAATGGTCTTGTTCCTGCAGCAAGTGAAATGACCTTCCAAGTTAAAGGGTGAAGGAGGAGGAGTGAGCTCTGGGGGGAGGTGCCACAGCCTCCAAAGAACATAGGTTACACAGATACCCAGCAAGCTCAACTCCCACACCCACACAAGTGAATATATATTTATGTCAACCAGAGAGCTACTGAGCGTGGCAATTGTATATAACAAGAGACGGGGGTGCCCAATGCTGCACAATACAAAACATATACAAAATTAAAGTAAAATACTTCAATAATATAATTGGTTATTTAGTTAACCCTTTGGCCAAGGCGTCATAAGCCTGCATACCAACGTCAGGTATAACCAAATAATGCAGGTCCTACACTACACTGTGAACCCTTCCTTTTACCTTACCTTGTGAAGGGGAAAAAACCATAATGAGTCTAAGACCCATTATGGTTTTTTCCCCTCTCACAGAGGTAAAGGAAGGTTCACAGTGTAGTGTAGGACCTGCTTATTTTGGTTATACCTTGACGTTGGTATGCAGCGTTATGACGCCTTGGCCAAAGGGTTAACTAAATAACCAATTATATTATTGAAGTATTTTACTTTATATGTTTTGTCAATTGGATGCAGCATTGGGCACCCCCTGTCTCTGTTATATACAATTGCCACGCTCAGTATCTCTCTGTTTGACATAAATATATATTCACTTTGTGTGGGTGTGGAGTTTGAGCTTGCTGGGTATCTGTGTTACCCTATGTTCTTTGGAGGCTGTGGCACCTCCCCCCAGAGCTCACTCCTCCTCCTTCACCCTTTTAACTTGGAAGGTCATTTCACTTGCTGCAGGAACAAGACCCATTATGTTTTTTTCCCCTTTCACAGAGGTAAAGGAAGGGTTCACAGTGTAGTGTAGGACCTGCATTATTTTGGTTATACCTTGACGTTGGTATGCAGGCTTATGACGCCTTTGGCCAAAGGGTTAACTAAATAACCAATTATTATTATTGAGTATTTTACTTTATATGTTTTGTCAATTGGATGCAGCATTGGGCACCCCCTGTCTCTTTTATATACAATTGCACGCTCAGTACTCTCTGGTTGACATAAATATATATTTCACTTGGTGGTGGGGTGTGGGATTTTGAGCTTGCTGGGTATCTGTGTTAACCTATGTCTCTTTGGAGGCTGTGCACCTCCCCCCAGAGCTCACTCCTCCTCCTTCACCCTTACCCTTTAACTTGGAAGGTCATTTCACTTGCTGCAGGAACAGAACCATTATGTTTTTTCCCCTCTCACAGAGGTAAAAGGAAGGGTTCACCGTGTAGTGTAGGACCTGCATTATTTTGGTTATACCTTGACGTTGGTATGCAGCTTATGACGCCTTTGGCCAAAGGGTTAACTAAATAACCAATTATTATTATTGAAGTATTTACTTTATATGTTTTGTCAATTGGATGCAGCATTGGGCACCCCCTGTCTCTTGTTATATAACAATTGCAACGCTCAGTAGCTCTCTGGTTGACATAAATATATATTACTTTGTGGTGGGTGTGGGAGTTTGAGCTTGCTGGGTACTGTGTTAACCTATGTCTCTTTGGAGGCTGGTGCACCTCCCCCAACTCACTCCTCCTCCTTCACTTTTTAACTTGGAATGTCATTTCACTTGCTGCAGGAACAAGACCCATTATGTTTTTTTCCCCTCTCACAAGGTAAAGGAAGGGTTCACAGTGTAGTGTAGGACCTGCATTATTTTGGTTATACCTTGGACGTTGGTTGCAGGCTTATGACGCCTTTGGCCAAAGGGTTAACTAAATAACCAATTATTATTATTGAAGTATTTTACTTTATATGTTTTGTCAATTGGATGCAGCATTGGGCACCCCCTGTCTCTTGTTATATACAATTGCCACGCTCAGTAGCTCTCTGGTTGACATAAATATATATTCACTTTGTGGTGGGTGTGGGAGTTTGAGCTTGCTGGGTATCTGTGTTAGCACATGGGCGACCGACTTCGCAGCTGGTGAGCATTGCCCCTGATTTGGTCCCTTGGACCAGTCCCGGTCCGGACAGTCTGGCCTGAGATGCCCGACCTTGTTGCAAGTGTAACACGGCCTCTCATGCTTGAACTCTGCAGTCTTCGGTGCGTTGTTTGCTGCTGCAGGCTTGTGTGTCCACGGAGGGGTAGTCTTAGCGCCCTGGGCCGCACGGCCCGCTCCTTTGGGTGCTACAGGGTCCTTCATTGCAACTCAGCTGGCCACATACTCATCTGCCATTCTCGCTGCATCCTCATAGGTCTGAGGTTTATGATCATAGACCCATCCCCTCACATCTGTGGGAAGCTGCTGCAGCAGCTGCTCTTGAAAGAATAAGTCCAGAAGGGTATGGAATTTTGTAACCCCATTCCCCTCCACCCACTGAGTCCCGTGCAAAGCCATCCTACTGGCATAGGTGCTGTATGACTCTCCGGGGAGTACTACCCCCGTCCGGAACTTGCCCCTGTAAGATTCTGGGGTCAGGGCATACTGGGTTAGCAGCTTGCTTTTCACATGACCATAGTCATCGGCATCCACACGTGGAATACCCATGACAGTCCGTTTGGCTTTGCCAGATAACAGTGGTCGCAGTCTGACCACCCAGTCCCTTCTTGGAATTCGGAACCGGGAACACTGCGTCTCGAAGTCATTCAGGAATGCATCGAGGTCATCTGTGCCATCCACGAACTTGCTGAAGCTTTGATGATCCGCCCGTTTGCAAGGTAGGAGTTGTGGGTTATTCCGAGCACTGCTCTCAGGAGCTGTACCCGCTCCGCAGTGCTAACACCCATTCCCCATGTAGCCAGAAGTGCAGTGAGCCCAGGGACGGCACACTCGGCAGCCACAGCTGCTACCTCATCCGCAACCCCTGGCGCCAAGCCACCCATGACCGGGGATTCACTAGCACTCTCCTCATGTCCTTGCAGCCCCGTAGCTGGAGGGACCTCCTGCACTCCGGGCTGAATAGCGTCAGCCAACACAGCAGCTATGGGGACTTGCCCCTCTGGTAGTACCCTGCGGTCCTCATGATGCTCCAAATCCTCCTCCAGTTGTGCCTTCGACCGCCCATCTGTCGGTAAGCCATACCCCGCACATCTCTCCACGACTTTCTCTCATGACCTGAACCTTCCTGAGAGATCGCTCATGGTGCCTTCGGAGTATGGATGAAGGGAACAGTGAAGTCTCTCGTGCTCTTTAGAAGTGTGTATCAGTTGCTACTTGTCTGAGGAGCTTGCAAGCTACAAGGTCCTCATTATATTACAGAGCCCGCAGGAACCTGCAATATAGGTTCAATCAGTATCTCGCCAGCTGCCACCAGTTTTTTAAAAGCTTGTCACGATGACATCAACTTTTATCAACACATTTATATTTCTGGGTACTTGATTGAACCGAACAAGTTGCAAAATAAATTGTGATTTATTTCCTTAATAGGCAAACACACGACAGCTGCAGAATACACTTAAAACCACACTCACTGGGATCAGGAAAAGAAATAAATTGTCCTTGGAGCGAAAGAAATGGTCCTTTGCTTGCCAGTGCAAGAAATGGTTTTAAAAGTCCTGTGGTTATGTGGTTGTTAACCCCTTCACTCCTGGACTGGTTGCTGCTGTACTGGAACAAAGTCTTGCATCTTTACATCATGGATTAAAATCTAAATCTGTGGGAGCCTTTTGAGGCTTCATCATAAAAATAATTACAACCCTTTCAGGCTTGGTCAAAAAAATATCGAAGCTGATTCATCCATATCACAGATGGATGTCCAAGTAATTCCTGCTTAGACTTACAAAAACATACCTCCTCCTTACATTTAAGATCTTCTATCATGTGTTGGTTAGAGGGTATGGCACGCAATGCATCTTGTCTTTTACCCTTGCAGACAGGGAATGGCCTGCACATGGGGAATAAAAATGGCGGGGACAGAGCAACAACAGTAATGCATGGCAAATCAGGTATTAGCCCTTTCCTCCCCGTCACAGACCCATAACCACAAGTTAATTGAATAAGTGGTTGCGGTTACATTTTCAAGTGTCTTACTGATAAAATATATCCGTCCCTTGTTAACTTTGTAACTTGAAAGGTGGAAAGTCTATTGCCGTGGGAAGCAGGTCAATTGACGTGAGAAGTGCGGGAACTTCGCTTACCCTGGCCCGGCTTTTCAATTACAAAAGCTAACTAGGGAACGAAAGCACCCAGAACTCTGATTTTTGGTTTGCAAGTATGTTTAAACACCACATGCATAAAAATATGAGTGCACGCGGTCCCAAAAATCTTACAATGTCCCAAAATAAGAATGAAAATTCTCTCTGCAGCTCCTAACTCTCCCATGATAAGCGGGGCAAACAACCAAGGAATATAGCACATAAAGCAGGGCGCAAAAAGAGAAAAAAAACAAACTATTAAAATAAATATAAAAAATTGATATTTAAGTTATGCTTAAAAATAACCCACCAATTGCTGTGTTGCCCACAGTTCATAAGACCGGGCAAAAAGGCTTTCCGGTGAGCAAAGCGCATGGGTCAGGTTGACACCCATGCCACTTAGCATACCTGGGATTCACACATAGCTTGGCGCCTCTGAGTCTGAGATTTGGCCCAGAGGTGTCAATGACCCGGCATCTGTTATACATCAGAATGCCGGCCGTGTATACATTATGGGTCTCTGGGCCTTTTCATCTCTGACACTTCTTTAGACTGGGGGTCGCCAATTCAGTGAGACCCCTTTGAAGTGCAGGCAGGAAAATACCCCCAGCTCATTCACCCATATCCCATCTGTATGTCCGAGGAATTCATACCCGGGTTTACAGAATACATGCTGCCTTACATTTTAAATCTGCAGTTTTTCCACACTTTATTAAAACATCATGTTCTGCTTGTGCTACAACTGTAATTTTTATATGTAGGTGCATGTGGTGTTTAATGCAGCACATAGAGCAGGGCGCAACAAGAGAAAAAACAAACTATTAGTATAAATATAAAAAAATGATATTTATGGTACATTATTCATATGGTAAAAATAACACTTGCATAAAAAATCACAGGATCACAGTGAATCCAACCATCAGCGGGGAAGCTTAGGGATGAGGAGTGAAAGAAAGCGATAACTCGAACCAGTGGCAAAGATCACAGAACAGCCTCGTAGTCTGGTAAATCAGGTCTTCCAGCTTACAAAACAACCTCTAAATCTCACGGCTAACAACCCACAGGAAGGTAAAACCACAGCTGCCCAGAGGAACGTAATAACGCTTCCTCTCAACTGCGTGTGACGTCACCTCTACGCGTTTCGCGTCATATGACGCTTCGTCAGGAGGTATGAGTGACATTAACGACGTCCAGTTAAAATAGGGGAGGTTAGAACTGATGCACCAATAGGGCTCATTCGTTCTCCCACTTACATTAATGGCTACCAGGGCAATTCAATCAGTGTTAAAGCGGAGATATCAAGGCAACACGATATATATAGATACAAAGTACACTACAGAGCAAAGGCAATAGACAGTGCAATTGACATAAAATTGACAAGAAAACAAAAATACAAAAATAACAAAAAAACACCAAGTGAGTTTAATCTTCATATAGATCTAGAGAAATATCTTCGTAAACTCACAGTCAAGAGACACTTTGCCAAGAAACCAGATATGACTAATCTATTATGTAATGAGGATAGAATAGAAGTGACTGATCTAACAGCGAGTGATCGTCTGTCACCTCTAAGATCAGGAGAAGTAAATATATCAACTAATGATAAAATGTTGCAAGAAGAATCACTCCTCAATGATATGATGGAACTATTAGATGAGAACTTACGTTTCACTGATAAACAGATTAATACATCAGTGACAAATGTTCCATCATCTATCAGCAAGGAGGAAACACTACAAGATCTCCTTAATCTGTGTGTAGAAAGAGACAATGCCAAACAGATAAAATATACTGATTTGAGACCCAGATCTATCTTCTACCCTCATGAGTCAAAAGGCCCATATATTGAGTTGTTTGGTAAACTGATTTTCTTTAAACGTGACTATGTGGTCCACAATAATTTGACCAAATCTGAACGGCGTGCTTTGAAAGAGTTGAATTGTAATGGTGATTTAATCATTCGCCAGGCTGACAAAGGGGGATGAATTGTCCTACAAGACCGTGGCGATTACCTTAGAGAGGCTATGCGTATTTTAGGTGATAAGCAATCTTATCAATGCCTGATGGGTGACCCAACTTTGAAATACTGTATCAGTCACTTTTACGAGACCATTTACAAGAAGCATTCACACATGGTATTATATCTGGTAAAGAGTTTGGATATCTATTCAACCCTTTTCCTAGGATTCCTGTTCTGTACCACATCCCGTAGGCTCATAAAACATTGACGGATCCCCCTGGTTGTCCCATTGTGTCTGGAATAGACTCCATCACATCTAATCCTTCACACTATGTGGACACTTCCTGCTTATTTACGTGATAGCACTGCGGTTTTAAATTCACTCACTAATATTATTTGGGAGGATAATTTTTCATGGGTAACTTTGGATGTCACCTCGCTCTACACGTGTATTCACCACTCACAAGGTGTGGAGGCAGTACTTTATTTCTTACACCAGGATGACACTTTATCATTTCACCAACAACAATTTATTATTAATAGTATTTTGTTTATATTAGAACACAATTATTTTTTGTTTGAGGGAAAATTCTAACTACAGACCACTGGGACGGCCATGGGGTCCCACTTTGCCCCGAATTATTCGGGACTCTTTATGGGAATGTGGGAACAGGAATTTATATGGAAACATAATGAATTTAGCCAATATATTTTGTATTATAAAAGATATATTGATGACATACTGATGATCTGGACAGGGATGTCTCATGATCTGATAAGGTTTATAGACGTTTTGAATAGTAATACCAGAAATATTTTGCTAAATGGAGAAAACAACCCAGTGGAGATTAACTTTCTAGATCTTAACCTTAAGATAGTTGACAGAGGTATTGTCAGCAAAACTCATTTTAAACAAGTCAATGTTAACTCCTATCTTGACTCTACGAGTAACCATTCGCGACAGTGGCTAAATAATATCCCTTATGGGCAAATGCTACGGGTTCGTAAGAACTGTTCGCAAATAGGAGATTTCGATGAGCAATCTAAGATCTTGAGTAAAAGGTTTTTGGAAAAAGGATGTAATTCATCACTAATCGAGAAATCTATCCAAAAAAGAGGGAACCTCTTTTGATCCCTAAGTCACAACGCTCTATAAGTAATAACAAAAGGGATGATGGGTATGAGAGTATACCACTTTTTGTGACTACCTTTTGCAATAAGGAGAGTAACATTAGGAAGATCATCCAGAAACACTGGAATGTGTTAGTGATGGATCCTATCCTACAGAATATATTATGTGATAAACCCAAAGTAGCTTTCAAGAAGGCTTACTAATCTAAAGAATGTGTTGGCACCTAGTGTATTGAAAAAAGGTACGCCAAAACCCCCTCTGAATAACTTTTTATGCAAACCCCAGGGCAACTACCCATGTGGTAAATGCGTAATGTGTCCATTCCTATCAAGAGATAAAAAGGTATGGGACAAACACCAAATTGAACATCCTATTACACAATTTATAAGTTGTTAAACATTCTTTGTAATATATGTTATCACATGTCCGTGTCCCCTTGGATATGTAGGGAAAACCATTAGGCCCCTTAAAAATAGGACTGGGGAACATGTTAATGGGATTAAAAATTCTTAATCCAAACTAAGTAAAGGCAAGAGAATCCAAAACTTATCCCAGCATTTCCTAACCCACCACCAAGGCCAAACTAATGGTCTTAAATTTAGAGGTGTAGAAGTGGTCCTAAGTGTAACGGATCCACACCTTAGTTTACTGTTTGCTTAGCCTTACAGACCTGTGCAGTCCTTGAACACTTCCCCTGATATTTACTGCAGCCTGGATTCACTCATTAAAGCAATACTGTCATACGCCCCTTCTGCTATTGGTTCACTGACCTTTAAATACAGCCTTCCCACAATGCTTCTTTGCCGAGCATAAATCCTTCCTGGATGTCACACATGTTCTGCCTCAAGCCCTAGGCTTGGCTCCCTTGTGTACTAACCTCTCTTGTTCTTTTCCTTAGTTCCTGAGGCCTGCTGCTAGTCTTCATGCAGGGGCCTGTGTTTCATGAGTATCCTGAGTATCCTGAGGTCAGCTACTACTCTCTACGTAGAGGCCTGCTTTCCTGAGACCTGCTGCTAGTTTCACGCAGAGGCCTGTTCCTGTCTCCTGTGCTGCAGCGGAGTACTCTCCAGTGTTGACTTCAGCTCCCTGTTTCCAGAGGCCTGCTGTGCTTCCATAGCAGAGGCCTATCTACTGGTTCCTGAGGCCTGCTGCTAGTTTCACGAAGAGGCCTGTTCCTGACTCCTGTGCTGAAGCGGAGGACTCTCCAGTGTGTACTTTAGCTCCCTGTTTCTTGAGGCCTGCTGTCTGTACCAGTCTGTCACCCAGAGAGCAGTGATCCCTGCTTCTGCGCATAGTCCCAACATCATGAATCTGCAGTCATTTCTGGTTTTCCTGACACTCCTTACCAAATACCCACTTCAGAGACCAGTACAGTTGTTGCTTGCCCCCTTGTACTGTCTGTGTTCTCCTTTTCTCAAAGCTTAGGGTTAAAAGCATACAGTGGTCATTATGCTCCTCCTGGGGTTCATGTTGTGTTCCCAGGAATGTTTCCTGACACACTGCTTTCACTCAAAAGTGATGCTTTTTTATGTGCTTGCTAGAAGCCTGTACACAGTTTCCCCTCTCTCTGAAATTTTTCTTGTCGGTCCTGCTACACTGAGAGGTAAAAACCTTCCTTCAGATTCAGAATCTCTTCCTATAGAGGCCGTCCTTGCTTTTGATTCCCCTGATTTCTCTGCCCACGCAACCCCTCCAGGGATCAGCGTATCTGTTGTTACTTCCTTAGTACAGTCAGAGACAACCATGCCTATATTACAAGTCCTGGTGTTTAAATCAGAGCTATTTAGTTTTATTGCCCTTGCTAAACCTCAGTCCCTCAGCATTGCATCTACAGTAAATGTGCTCCAGCAACCGTTGGGTTACTCGGGGTAAAAATTAAAACTCCTGTCTTAAAGTGTACTTTCTCACACATGTCCAGCAAACCTAGAACTTCTGTGATTGATTCTAAGTCACTTATCACTATATCAGATTTTCTCACTAGTCAAACCCAGACACCCTCACCACTGGCTAGGAGCTCCGTTATCAGAATATTCGCACTAGTAAACATCCCTTTTACTGTTTTTGTCATGACAAGCAGCACCCCTGTTGTTAGAGCCCTTGCTGTTTTGGATAAGACTCTTTTAACTTCTAAGGTTTCTGCTATTAAGAGTTTCCTCGGTTCCAACTTACCGCTTATTGTCTCTTTAACTCCCATCATTACTCCTCCACTACCCGTTACTGACTCCCAGGCACCAGCTCCAGACGCTAGTTCTCCTATCAGTACCCCTGCAGTGCTAGATGTTCCTGTTATGGATTCTGAGCCTCCAGCTCCGGAGTCTATTCCTCTTCTCGCTGCTGCTTTTGTAGTCTCTCAGGTCCCTGTCACTGAAGTACAGACTTCAGCTTCTGATGCTAGCTCCCCTCCCTCCGCTACCCTTGCACTGAATGATTCTCAAGTACCTGATATTAAAGCCCCAAAGCCTATTTCTACTCCCCAGACAATACTATCTCCCACTGAGGGTTCTACAATATTTGGGAGCTCCACTGCTGATTGCTTCTTTCCCTGTGCGAACCCATGGTTATTCCCCTCGGAACCTTCTGTTGCCCCTGTTATTTCCTCTGTGTTGGAAATACTCTGTACATATCCCAAGATTTCGGTCTCTAAGCCTGGTTTACTGCTTCAGAATAGAACAATGGTGCTCAAAGTGCTGTATGTGTGCTTCTGAAGGGAGGGAGACACTGGGTATTAAGGTATTGTGCATTGATATACTCAGTCCATAATGATGGGGGTGGGGGCACCAGGAAGCCCTGAAGATTAGGGAAGTTGTCCTAGGACACCCTCCTTCACCTCATTGGGATAGCCCCTTAAGAGTACTCACAGTCTGTTCACCTCCAGAGTCTCCCTTCCAATGCGTGCTGCTATGTAAACGAATTCCAGAGATGTAGGTGTGTAGCGCACAGCATCCAGCAGAGAACAGGTCTGGCAAAAATTTTCTTTATTGGCAAGGCATTAAAAAGAGGGGCGCAACCCTTTGTCAAGAAGTGCCTCTACACGATATACAGCCACTTAAATACACAAAGTCTGTCAAATCTCGCGATATCTCGTGACGTCATCAGACCGCTACTATCCGCTACTATCCAATCAGAAGGACATTCCCCGCGCATGCGCGCCGCGATCGAGCCCAGCGCCAGCAAGATCACTGCATACCACGCCTCTCACTGTCCCTGCGATGTGCACCCACTGGTAGACACAACGCTGATCAGGAGACCAGCCATGGGAGCGGCAATCAAGCACACCGGACCCATCGCCACGCGCATGCGCATGCGGACATTCCAAACATGCCTGATCTACTGACTGATCGGTGCAGCTGAGCTGTCAAGTGTAAAAGAAGCAGACTCATCTGCACCGCTCCCCCAGCAGGGCAATAACAGGTTAATACACTACACATAAAAAGGCGGCCCATATCCACACAGATCTACGTTTAGCATGGCCCATAATGTTGCTATGCATCAAAGCAATTTAAACAAATACAATTTATCTAAACACTTAGCTAAACTACTCTAAACAATATATCTCATTAAAATATAAGTATAAGCTATACTCATGTAAAAACAAATTGCTCCCTCTTGATGAACATGATCATTATGTATATATGAACAACAATAATAATTTGCATGTTAATTATATCTACTGTGGAGAGCCTAATAGAAAAAACACAGAAATGTATACTTTTTGACAATGTACACAAAGGTATTGTTGAAAGCCATTATACTACAATGGAAGTGAGGGACTACCAATAGTTTTATATTTGTGCCAGGTTTTGAGCAATTTTTTCATTATTAAAGATTTTAGATTTATAATTGATACTGTTCTTATCCCAAACCAACTATATAATGAATCATCAACACAAGAATTTGTTATCTATAGACAATTCGTATAAACAAGTCCAATCATATAAACTGTCATATGATGTCCACACAGTGTATTACAAAAATCATTATCAGGTCTGTTCCCAAAGAATGCTGTCATTATTGAAATACATTTTTATTATTATTATTTTTTTGTAGATATTAGGACAATTCTATTTAGATTACATGAATCCGTACTTTTCTATCATAAAGTCCATGATTACTTTATGAAGTGGTTTATAGTCCACTCCACATTAATTCCTTCTGGGAACCTTGTTCTGGGCGTAAAGATCCAAAAGGATTCTCTACAATTCAGAGTCTTGAGAACATCTCCCCCTCTCTCTTGTTTTTTAATTTTCTCTAAACCTATGAACGTGAAGTTCTTTATGCTGCCCTTACTACATTGCGTAAAATGTTTCGACACTGGGTGGTCCAGAGGATTCCCCTTTGCGAAGTAGTCTACAATGTATTGCATTCTTAATTTTTAGAGCCCCCTCGTAGTTCTACCAACGATATCTCTTCACACATCCCAACGATAAGATAAAACTACAAAACTGTATTAACATAATAGCTAACCATGTATACTTGTTTATGTGGACTGTGAAGAATGAAAAAGAAATGCTGCGTAGGGCTTCATTAAATGGAACAGTGTTACAGCTATTGCATCTATACGAGCCCCTTCGTCAGGAACCGGTCCGGCTCTACCATTTTGTAGAGATTACACTTGGTGGATATGAAATAAACTGGCCATGTCATAGCTCGCCTGTATGTCACACTTTGGTGCCAGACTTTGTATACTCACTAAGAATGGGCTCCATTCGTAAAGTGCCAATGTAGTTAGTGTTTATTATCTCTCGAATCCTGACCACTGGATCTATTTGTATTGAGATATAATACGGGGGCCACCCTGGTCATCTTGACATGGTGAGTTGTGTTCTTCCCTTTTTGCTCAATATCTTCCTCATCCCTGGACCCAGGGAAATGTGTTTTTTCTATCCATTTTCTTAACTACTCTATCTTCTAGGATGGAACCACAAGGATGGAGGGTAGTATATGGGGGACCCGAGCCCCCTCCCATTGTCAAGCAGGTATAACCGCGACAAGAGTGAGGACTCGCAATTGTTCACAGCGAACCGGGACGGGCTGGGACTGGGTAACGCGTCACCCGAGGAGCGCCGATATACGTCCCGACCCCCCCCCCTACCGCCCCGATCCTCAGACCCGAAATCGTGCGCGCTGCGAAACTCGCGTCCAAAGCCGTGCGATTCTAGAACCAATTAGCAAAGAGACAAGCAAATATTTGAAAGCTTTAATGCAATGATGAATTAGAAGACGGCCTCGCTTGCAGGGCGCGACCGAGACGTGTTGTGGCAAACCTCGAGCTCACTGGCCCCGGGCGAGCTGCATCATCATACATAATGCTCACATCACCCCTCCCCCCCAGCGGGCTCCACGCCCGCACGCACATGCAAAGCCCCCAACGCCTTCGCGCCCAAGGCACACTCCACTCCCTGCCCGCCGAACAGAACTATAACCCTGAAAGGCGGGATTCCCGGCCCCGTCGTACAGCAGGATACTCGCCCCTTTTTCCGCCAGCCACGGCCCCCCTATCCTCCCCACTCTCTCTCCGTCCTTCCCCCGGAACCACCGACTAGACACCAAAGTCACAAACCTCAGACGACACTTCATCGCCCCAATCGCTCCCAAACCGGATACCGCGGACCAACCCAGCAAGAGCTCCCCCCCAAGCGAAAACATGTATTCATTCCAACGGCGGGGCCTAACGATGAAGGGAAGATGAGCGCCCAGGGAGCAAGAAACAAAGGGTTCCCCCAAGGACAGATCAACCGACAACCCAGTTCCGAGAAACTCGTCACCGATCGCTCCGTACCACGCGAATACAGAGAGCCCCGAGAGAGAACCTGGGTTGAAAACTGGTGTTTCAATCCCTTCGACCGAATCACCAATCCTTCAAGTTCGCCCCTGGTATATTCGATCAACTATCGATGCCGCTTATCCTAAAATCTGTTCCCATACTAAAGACTGGGCTCCCAGTGGGATTCTTCAGCCGTTTCTGCTCTGGGAAAACCCTGGTTTTCTCACAGCCCTGGATTCCCAAGCCATTTCGCATGGTGAGCATGTACCAATGTTGTCTCTCCACCACCTCATATCCTAGAACAGTAGTCGCCAAGGAACTGCTCGTTTACGGACTCCCTTTCCGCCTAAAAAACTTTAGGACAACTCAATGTCCCCAAGACTCATGGATGGCCCTGTCTGGCCGCAGTTTCAACGGGGGGTGGGGATACGCAAAAGAGTACCCACGAGTCTCTGGACCATGACTCTACTTCCAATCCTAGCAGTTCAGAACAATTACAGGTCCCCCAACTCTGAGTGGTCGAATTCGCCCGGAGGGTCAATGTGTAGGACGGGGGGGAGGGTGGTACGTAATGGATCCGCACTTAGTTTACGTTTGCCTTGCCTTACCGAAATTGTGCTGTCTGGAACACTTCCCCTGATATTTACTGCAGCTGGATTCACTCATTAAAGCAATACTGTCACCACAACTCCTTCTGCTATTGGTTCACTGACCTCTTAAATACAGCCTCCCACAATGCTTCCTGCCGAGCATTAAATCCTTCCTGGATGTAACAGTTCTGCCTAAGCCCTAGGCTTGGCTCCCTTGTGTACTAACCTCTCTGTTCTTTTCCTTAGTTCCTGAGGCCTGCTGCTAGTCTTCATGCAGGGGCCTGTGTTGTGAGTATCCTGATTATCCTGAGGCCAGCTACTACCTTAGTAGAGGCCTGCTTTCCTGGGGCCTGCTGCTAGTTTCATGTAGAGGCCTGTTCCTGTCCTGTGCTGAAGCGGAATACTCCAGTGTTGATTTCAGCTCCCTGTTTCCGAGGCCTGCTGTGTTCCAAGCAGAGGGCCTACTTACTGGTTCTGAGGCCTGCTGCTAGTTTCTGCAGAGGCCTGTTCCTGTCTCCTGTTGCTGAAGCGGAGGACTCTCCAGTGTACTTCAGCTCCCTGTTTCTGAGGCCTGCTGCCTTCCATAGCAGAGGCCTGTCTACCGGTTCCGGGGCCTGCTGCCCTCTCTCCATTGTCGAGGCCGTGTCCTGGTTCCTGTGCTGAAGCGGAGCACGTACAGTGTATACTTCAGATCCCTGTTTCCTGAGGCCTGCTGCCCTTCCCTCAGCAGAGGCCGGTCTACGAGTCCTGAGGTCTGTAGCTCTCTCCTTGCAAAGGCCCGCTCTGGACACTTGCGCTGAAGCACTGGTTTACCAGTGCTGCCAGGCGGTGTGCCCACTCGGGCTGCCTATCCCTTCCTGAGACCCGTACCATGGGCCATGGTCGCCGCCACGCGCAGAACCAACTCCAGCGCTCACGCTCCAAAGCTGTGAAGCGGGGTAACTCCTGACTACCTGTTGCCGAACCTGCTTGAATAACGTTACCCTGATGTCTCCAATCCTGACCTGGCTTGTCCACTGACGATGCTGTCTTTCTCCAGTCCCGACCCTGCTATGTACGACTATGAACTGCGCAATCCGGATCAGCTGCGCGTCTAAGGTCGGTGCTTTTACAACCCCACCTCAGCCACGCGGTCCGACCCAGGTTTGTGGCGAGCACAACTGTGACACTATGAGACCAAAAGGGGGGACCGAGACACCAAATAACTACAGAGGGAACAATATTGGATACATACATTGGAGACCTAATCACCAGGTGGACTTAATGAGTTAACTGAGCTGGCCCCATTTCTTAAATAGTACTTTTGTGATACAATTTCTTCATAATAATTTTTCATCTCATTTGATATCGCAATAAGATGTTTTTTCAGTTGATATGATTTTCTTTTCTTTTTTTTATTTATTTGATATGTTTTTGCTGTACCAAGTTGGTTCCTAACTTTTTATTTTCATATTTTTATTTCATTTTATATTACTATTTTCATCCATCATTCATTTTTTTGTAGTATAGTATGATGTTTCTTTAGTACTCTTGTATGTCAATTCTGTTTAATTTTTTGTATCAATTTTGATTAGTTTACCTACACTAATATATCTATAGATAAATTTATATATATAGATATATATAGAGTATATAATCTAATATAATATATATATTTTAAGCTTGTTTTTGTCTTTGTTTTATGCTTTGTTTGTATTTGAGGTCAATTGTTAAGGTTTATCCTTGTCCTATTATTATGTTTTGTGGTATTGTGCCCTTGTTGAATGTTTAATATAATACTTTTCTTATGTTAAGTTGTTAAAATTATGTATATTTGTGTATTTATAATTTTATTTTTATTTTTGTGTTATTTTTGTATTTTTGTTTTCTTGTCAATTTTATGTCAATTGCATTGTCTATTGCCTTTGCTCTGTTGTATACTTTGTATCTATGTATATCGTGTTGCCTTGATATCTCCGCTTTAACACTGATTGAATTGCCCTGGTAGCCATTAATGTAAGTGGGAGAACGAACGAGCCATATTGGTGCATGAGTTCTAACCTACCCTATTTTAACTGGACGTCCTTACTGTTACTCATACCTCCTGACAAAGCGTCGTATGACGCGAAACGCGTAGAGGTGACGTCATACGCAGTTGAGAGGAAGCGTTATTACGTTCCTCCGAGCAGCTGTGGTTTTAACTTCCTGTGGGTTGTTAGCCATGAGATTTAAAGGTTGTTTTGTAAGCCGGAAGACCTGATTTACAGGACTACGAGGCTGCTCTGTGATCTTTGCCTTTGCCACTGGTTTGAGTTGATCGCTTGCTTAACAAACTCCAGACTCCAGAGCTCTGGAATTGGGAAGCATGCTTTAAACTGGTTTCAATCCTACCTATCAGGTAGATCCCAACATGTTTCCATCTCAGGCTCTAACTCCACCCCCCTGGATATCACCTGTGGCGTCCCGCAAGGCTCTGTTCTGGGGCCCCTACTTTTCTCAGTGGTCATCAATGATCTTCCCACAGCTTGTAAGGAAGCTTCAATACACATGTATGCAGATGACACAATCTTATATGCACACAGCCATAGCCTCTCCGACCTTGAACACGTACTTCAGTCTGAATTTTTGAGACTCGAAAACTGGTTTTCCCAAAACAAACTGTTTTTAAACACTGACAAGACTGTAACAATGGTATTTGGGACCAAGACTACATTTTAAAGCTTCCAGCGACTGAGCTCCAGATTAGAACCAACACTAACACCCCCCTAACCCCTGTCACTAGTTTTAAATACCTGGGCATATGGTTTGACTCCCACTTAACATTCAGGATCTACAGTGATACCCTGACAACCAAGACCTATGCCAAACTAGGGGTACTTTACAGGAGCAAATCCTCCCTAAGTCTCCTGGTCAGAAAGCGTATCGCACAGCAGTTGCTAATGCCAATTACTGACAATGGAGACATAGTATATGGTTCGGCACCTCAAACCCACCTTAGCAAACTTGACACCCTCTACAATTCAATTTGTCGTTTTGTTCTCCAATGCAACTACAACACACATCACTGCGAAATGCTCAAAGAACTATATTGGTCAACACTTGAGTCTAGGCGCAAAGTTCACCTTTCCTGCCTTGCATTTAAATTCTTTATGGGCAAGCTACCCAGCTATCTGAAGAAGCTCATCACCCCTACCACATGCAGCACTATCATCTGAGATCAGACTCCAAAAGACTGTCCATGGTCCCAAGGCTCAACAAAGTATCCGGCCATTCCTCCTTCTCTTAACGTCACCCCAAAACTGGAACAACCTACCAGAGACTCTCACATCCACCACCAGTTTAAGTTCTTTCAAATCTAAGGCTGTCTCACATTTTAATCTGGTCTGTAACGGTTTCATACGCCCATAATGTATGTTTTCTTTAACTGTGCATGCAGTGTCTTGTGTGTAGTGTATACCCTGTTCATTTATGTAACTGTATTTGTAACAATGTATTATTTGTCATAACTCTGTGACCAGAACATACTTGAAAACAAGAGGTAAATCTCAATGTATTACTTCCTGGTAAAATATTTTAAAAATAAATAAATAATATCACATCTGTATGTTCGAGGAAAACCGATAGTAATGGATTCCCATCTCACAGACGGCTGTGTAAACTTTTTGCCACGCTTCCTCAATCAGCGCTAACGTTGGGCGCTCCTACGCCATCTTGTGTCTGTGAAAATGAATTTTGTATTTTAACACAGCAGGCAGGGAATGGCCTGAAAATGGGGGATAATAACGGCTGGGACAGGGCAAATGCAACAGTGTGATGCACATAATTTAAAACCCTTCCGTCCCATTGCGAGGGAGGATTAATCAGCCAGGTATAACCTTTATTTTAGGCCTGATTAACCTCCCCCTCACCACAGGGACTTTTAAACCAAGACTGCATTTCTTGCAATTGCATGCAAAGGACAATCTATTTTGTTCCCTTATCCCAGTAAGTGTTGTTTTAAGTGTATTCTGCAGATGTCGTGTGTTTGTCATCCCAGGAAATAAATCACAATTTATTTTGCTCCTTGTGTTCAATCGAGTACCCAGAAACATAAATCTGTTGAAAAGTTGTGTCCACCGTGACAGTAGTCCAAACAGAACCGGGTGGTCTCATCCTTCTAAGGTACATGGACTACCGGACTCTGGGAAGGTACAATTACCCCCAGTTCCAAAATCTCCTCTACCTCCCTCTCTATACTTCCCTTAACCTCTGCTGACACTCTATAAGCGTGCTTATGCTGAGTCTCAGGTCCCCGGTAAGTACTGGGTGATCCGTAATGTGTCTTCCCTGGCTTGTCTGAGAACAGATCCCTATACTTCTCTAGCATACTGTATCCCTGGCTTCTGCCCTCTGCCTGACACTCAGCTGAAACCCTACCTCAACCTGCTGCACTCTAACCCCGTGCCTATCCTCCCCTTGGAAATCAAGCAGAGCATTGCTCTCCGGATACCCCATCGGTGGGCTGGAAATGGCTAGCATTGATGCCACACTCGGTGGTATGTACTGTTGCGGCTATGCTTTTTCTAAAGCTTACCCGCAATTTTTCAGGGCTGTTTTCTTCTGCAGCCGAAGTTGGCCGCGCGCCAGACGCATCTCGCGGCCGCGCGCCAGCCACATCTCCGCTCAGCGCTAATGGCGCTGAACAATGGAAGCACCGCAGGCGCCAAAAAAAAAAAAACACGAGTCTGCACGCGGTTTAAAAATACCCACGTTGGCAGATGCTTTAGACTCAGGGCGGCTGCCACTGTACTCCTTGAGCATGTTGATGTGATACATTTTATTTCTTCCAGTCTCAGCATCTACCTGTACAACATAGTTGCACTCATTCATCTTTCGTAGTACCGGATACGGTCCCGACCAGGCAGCCATTAATTTGTTCTCCCGAAAGGGCTTGAGAACAAGCACTTGCTGACCTGGGATTAATTCTCTGCTATGGGCATTCTGATCATACCAAGTCTTCTGCTTGGTCTGAGAAGCCCCTAAGGTTGTCCTGTGCCAACCCCATATGAGGATTCGCCATCCTGGGGGTCGCAGACCGTCTCCTCACCTCAACAAGCCTTCCATGATGGACACCCAGCATGCTTGGTTTCGTGGTCCCAGTATGCGCGCGCGGACCTTGCGCATCCTGATCCTCCGATCGCGGATTCGGATCTCGCGCCCATCTCTGACTTATGACGGTACGTTCAGCTAGCCTCCCTGCCGATGCGTGAGTCATGCTCTGCCTCCGCTCTGATGAGTGTCAGGATCACCATGGGAATGACGCATGTTCTTGGCTCTGCCCCTTAACATCCGTGATGTGCGCCGGTCGGTTCGCGATTTATCCCTCCCCCTCTTACCCCAAGAATCGACATGGGAGTGACGCGCGCTCCATGCCCCACACCCTGGCTTCCGTGATGCACGCGGGGCTGCACGCGAGCAGTTCCACACTCATCCCCAATTAGGCTGCATCATAAGGCACACCTGTGTGCACCAGCAGCCTATCAGCACTCACTTCCTGGTTCCACCCTGACTGGATATTGGAGGCTCCTCCGAAATATACCTTGATGCTGCTTTCATTTCTTGCTGAGCATAGTAATTGTGACGTCGTGCTTTGCGACATCCTTGTTCCTGAGACCTTCCCTTGCCTTACCTGCCTGTTAACCTCTTGGTGCCTGAACCCTGCTAGTGCCTTGGACTCCGCTTCTCTCCACTCCGGATCCGGCTTGTATGACAATTCTCCTGGCTCCATTCCTGACCTTGGCTAAGTACTCCATCGATTCGATATTCTCCTATCCTGAACCTGGCTACGTACCCCAACTATCCGATACTCTCCAATCCTGATCCTGGCTACACACACTGACGATCCGCAACTCTTCAATCCTGAACCTGGCAAGTACCTTAACCATTCTACTATCTGTAATCCTGACCTGGCTTGACCGACAACTCCACATCCTAGGTGCGCCCGTGTGGCTGTGGGTCGACGTTATCCAATCTCCTATCTTAGCATGCGGTCGCGCTTCGTTTGTGGTGAGCTACAGTGGTGGCCGCCTTTAACCACCTGCTGCCACCACCGCGGGATTTTAAAAATGCGGAGGGCGCACAGCTTTTTTTTTTTTAGTTTTCCCACACCTCGGGCGCTTTCAATTATAAGCGCCATTTGCGCTTATCTGATGGATGCAGCCGCCACGCGGGAAACTCTGCTAGAAACGGAGATATCCCCTGCATTTATCCGGGCAAGTAGGAGGATAAAGTCGGCCGCAGCATACGCATTACACCCCATGAGCATTTCTAGTCGGTCTCTGAGATCTATCACATACTGAAGCACAGAAGCATCAGTATTGGTAGTCTCCCCCTCCCACCCCTCACGTAATAGGTCCAGAGTGATATAGTGGCAGCCTACCCATGCACTTGCAGAGGATCGCAGTGAATCAGGTTGCCAGTAGTGGAGAGCAGGAACACAGCGCTATTGCAGGGCAGACACCGGAATGAAGGCATTTGACATGAAATCAATGGGGTGTGTTCCTCCCCCATACCTCCAAAGCCCCCGTTCGTGCACACACACCATCATGTGGCCGCCACTTGCACTATCCTATTTGACCACCCCCGCACAGCTTCTTCGGCTGCACGCGCACAGCTGTTTTGCCCTCCCGTACATAGCACATGCCTGCCGTGCACACCAGGTATCGTCGCACGCCCACCAGTTTGCATTCAATCACAACACCCACATACACAATCACAACCAACACAGACACACCACCCACAAACACACACAAAATCACAACACAGACACAGCACACATACTCAATCACAACACCCACATACACAATCACAAGCAGCACAGACACACCAC
This sequence comes from Ascaphus truei, assembly GCA_036426205.1. Classification (NCBI taxonomy): domain Eukaryota; kingdom Metazoa; phylum Chordata; class Amphibia; order Anura; family Ascaphidae; genus Ascaphus; species Ascaphus truei. The sequence continues at coordinate 3,678 of WSYH01002814.1, read as the reverse complement.
CCACAAACACACACAAAATCACAACACAGACACAGCACACATACTCAATCAGAACACACACATATTACAACACAGTCGCAACACACTCAATCACAATCAACACAGACACATCACACATACTCAATCACAACACAGTCACAACAGACATACACACAGACTCAATCACAACCAACACAGACACAATACACACTATATCACAACACCCACCCACACACAATCACAACACAGACAGCACACATACTCAATCACAACACACACAGAAACACACACAATCAGAACAGTCTCACTCTTTCACCTGGGGGTAGTGCTCAGCATGCTCCTGCTCTGGTCCCCTGTGTGCAGGGAAACAGACAGGAAGAGGAGGAGGGGCTGTCTGTGTGCAGGGAAGGCCCCCCATCGAGCAGAGAGCAATGAAGCAGCAAGGCCCTGACCCAACAACAGAGAGAAGAGAAGTAGCAAGGAGCTTGTTAAACCACCCAGCCGCGCACTGCGGCTGCCGGCATGCCACCTGTGCCCAACCTAAATAATCTTGCACCCCCCCAAGGGGGAATACCCCCAGTTTTCGCACCATTGCTCTAAAGGACTGTGTAAAGGCTTTGTTTTATGTGCTATTGCAACTTGGGAAGTTTAGTTTTGTAGCCCAGACCCCCAGTAGGTGTGTGTCCTCTTGTTTATTGTAATTCACTGTGTGGACATATGTTTCTAAGGAAGAAATCATTTTACTGCTTGGTTTTGCTAAGTGATATGATCCTGGTATAAAGGTGTAAATTCCTGGTCTCCCGTGACACTGAACTTAACTTTTTAAGAACTCTTGGATGTACGCCATCGGGGCCTGGTGCCTTATTTACTTTGATTGGTCAATACTGGTAATGGTATTGGGGCAGGTACATAGGCAGAGACAGGTTCTAAGGTTGGGGCAGGTACTTTAGTAGATGCAGGTAGTGAGGTTTATCTTGGTTTCAGAGTTGATTGGTCTGTGCTGGTAATGGTATTTGGGCAGGCAATCACATTCGAGCAGGTACTTGGCTGGAGGCAGATTGGAGGGACCGGTTCAGGAAGGTCTATCATTCAATCTCTTGGCAAAGACTATTCTCTTTCTCCTTCGAAAGCTGTCATGATCAAACATACCCATCCACGATGTGTGCAGTGTCAGCATCCGCCCCTGTTGCCAGGATGCACAGGTGTTATAATAAAGCTTAAGTGGTGCTTATTCATGCTTAAGTGGTGTCTAATAGAATTCCTCAACCATTCTTGGTTTGGTTATTCTCTGTAGAATTAGTGCTTGTCAACGATATACTCGTAGATCCCATCTAGAGTTGCTCTCTTATCTGCCTGACTACGATATACTCATAAATCCCATCTAGATTTGCTCTCTTATCTGTACTGACTTGAATTGCTCAATATATGATGTAGACATAACTGCAAGCTGGTCTTGTGTGGCATAGAGGAAGAGCCATGTCCCATGCCATGCACAGTAATAAAAAAAGTTATGACACAGATTCCATAAATGCATAGTGTTTTTTAATTAAGTGTGAAACTGAAACAGTAGATATTTACAGCACTGTCCAAGGTCATTAAACAAAGATACATCTGAACATGTATCTTCTCATAAGACACCTGCACAGACTGCGTTGTACTAGTCAGAGTATCATAGGTAAAGATATTCAGTGTGCCACCTGCTGGACACGTACTACATTGCAAAAACACAAATAATAATTTGCAAGGAATCGGGTAGCACGTCCCTTGCGGCGTGCTTCCTCCTTACCTGATGCTTTGCATTCTCCAGCTCTCCTTACAGAATGAGCGCGCCTACGGAGGACTTTCAATGTTACCACGGAGCGTGGCTCTGCCCTTCGCTTGCGACGCACTGCCGCCCCTCGCAGAGCGCACACGTGATGCTCGTGCAACACTCCCCAGCTGGGCATCAACAGTCACTATCCTTCCCCCCTGTCTCCTGCACCTCATAGCCTATCCCTGTCTCTGCAGTGACTGCTCCTCCGCTTCAACCCCCTCTCCTATTGATCTCCTGTTCACATATGTGCTCAGCTCCTGCATTCAATCTTTGGCTGAGCATAGTTCAATGTAGCCTTGCTGTTCCCATGTCCCTTTTCCATGTTCCTGCAGTTTATGCCTTGTTCTGACTATCTTGTCTTGTATTTGATCTCCTGTGTGCCAACATGGCTAGATTTTGGACCCCTCTCTGGATTTCCGACCCCGGCTTGACTCTGATCTACGGCACCACTCCATTCCTGATCACGGCATATGAACAATGACTATCTTACTGGCTCATACCCCTGACCACGGCACCCGGATACCAACTACTCTCCTGGCTCCAACTTCTGACCTTGGCAAGTATCAAGACTATTCTACCTTCTCCAACCCTCACCCAGAAAACCTTGACTATCCACTCTCCAGGCGTGACTCCGCTGCTGTGGGTGGTGTGGTTTATACTCTACCACCTCATTACCAGGGTCCCGCCTTGTTCGTGGTGAGTGCACGCGTTACATAATTCCATTGACCACAAATAAGGTCACTGTGGCGAGAAACACGATGAGGCTGCAGATGAGGTGCCCACTATTCTGGGCTAATTACACATAAATCATGGTCCATCTGTATTTTCATGTTTCTCTTCCACTTAACAATGTTAGATATAAAAAATTAATTGCTATGCCACATAGCAAGTTCCTAGCAGCCCATAGAAACTTAACTTAAACATGTCACATGATCAGACACATCTAAGAGTAGGAAGTGCAGAAAGGAACAGGAGAAATTAACATCTAGACTATTGTGGGTATTAGTTTGATGAGTTAGATAACTTAAACAGTTAGGAGTGTTGTCCTTGTAATCTTTATGCAGTTGTATACAAGTGTTACTTGCATTGCAGAACTATGTGCTGTTGCTGAGTGCTACGTATGCTGCCACTCCTTCTTGCACTCCATCCTGATCATCTCACTACACCTCTTTTCACCAATATACTGTATTTCTTTCACAACCCTTCTTCTTTGCTGTCACCAGTGTTATTCAGTATCACTGCCCTCCCCATGGACATTTTGTAACTTAATAACATGCATATTGGTTAATAATAAATCTTTATTATAGTATATTATATCCCATATTTGCTCAGCTGCAGTACTGGAAAGGAAAGGGTGCACATAATGTAATATTATTATGGACACAAAGTGCCTTATCTGATATGCTGTGAAGCTGCTTCTCTGTGTTAGTGCTCCATTCATTTAGAAAGGGCGGCACTGACACAGACAAACAGCCTCACAGCATATTGGGAGAAATATGTCAGTGTTTCCCAATGACATGTTCCCTGGTGTTCAGCTCAGGCCTGAGCAGGATAATGTAACACTTGGGAATGAATATACAGCCCAGCAGTCCTGCACTGGAAGCCAGGATAGCGAATATCTCCACAGCCACCGTGTTTCTGCCCTTAGTGCTCAGGTACGCTGGGAGGAAGGAGACCCAAACACTGCAGAACACCAGCATGCTGAAAGTGATCAGCTGGGCCTCATTGAAACTAGCAGGTAACTTCCTAACTAGGAAAGCAACAATGAAGCTTAACACGGACAAGAATCCCATGTAACCAATCACAATGTAGAATGCAGCGACAGACCCTTCGTTACATTGTAATATCATCTTCCCAGTGTCAGATTGTGTGTCATAGTCTGGGAA
>WSYH01002813.1:0-77111 GCA_036426205.1 Ascaphus truei | reverse complement strand
AGTTGAGGTAGGGATGTACATCCGTAGTACAATTCGGCCGCCCCGGTGCTGTGAGGGGCCTGTACATCCAGATGACAATGATTCCGTAGGTTAGGGGGCTGTACATCCCGAGTACATGCTTACGTTACGGTGAGCTGTGGGCTGTACTAGACGAGTTACAATGCTTCCGTACGGGGTGAGGCGGTACATCGAGTTACAATGTTCCTTCGTGATTGGCGGCTGTAAGTCCGAGTACAATGCCCGTTAGGTGGCGTGAGGTGGACCTGTTGTATATGTAATCCGAGGAATGCTTCCGGTGGCTGTGAGGGGCTGTACATGCGAGTACAATGCTTCCGAGGGCTGTGTCACAGTTGCAGTGATCAGGACGAATGAATGTACCATTTTTAGGATACATAATAACGTATTTATTTTCTTGTAGCGTGCGCTGTGCATACAGACGCAGCGGCCGTTATTCGAACATATCACGCTGCCGTTTCCGTGTGCGCTGCTGTGCTCCCCGCAGCCAATCACGCGGCTGCTTTGTTTGAATTTCGTGGATCCGGATTTCTTTGGGTGCAATCCCTCGCGTTTCCGTGGCAGAAATGAATGAATTGCAATGTGTACAGCGCTGTACAGTACAGTGCTGCTGTGTCACTTTGCAGGTGTTTAATAACCACAATACTAAAATGCCATTTTCTGCACTCGATAAAAACGAGTCACCACACTGTCGTGACGCACCGTGACACGGGTATTCCGAGGTATACAACACGCGGTCGTGACGCGCCGTGACACGGGTATTCCTAGGTATACAACACGCGGTCGTGACGCGCCGTGACACGGGTATTCCGAGGTATACAACACGCGGTCGTGACGCGCCGTGACACGGGTATTCCGAGGTATACAACACGCGGTCGTGACGCGCCGTGACACGGGTATTCCGAGGTATACACCGCGCATTCGAGTAATGGCCGCTGCGTCTGCAGAATGTTCTGTGCCGGAGCCGTAGAGCTAGCCTGAGGCACAGGGAGGTACAGTGACTGGCCCAAGGGCACACGGAGAGTGGACACGGATTCAAACTGGATTCACCCACTTCAAAGGCTGTCACATTACCACTGGGCTGCTCAGTATCGGCAGACAATAGCGGTCACACTAATACTTCCCCACAATAGGAAATTGCAGGAATGTGGAGTGTGTGGTGACGATGCGAAGGCCGTTTGAATGATTAGGGGGGAAAAGGTAGAAATAAGCGAAGTTGCCATCCCCTCTGGCAGGGAAAGGGTTAACAACAAACCTGCAGGTAGCCGGCCAGGTGAGCCGGTCCACGGAGGTGTTTTATAAAACCCCGGCGTGCGTGTTTGCCCCCTGCAGGCGGAGCAGCTAACGGAGCAGGCCAGCTGCGGTGAGCAAGAGAACCAGCACGTCCACTCTCGTGCTCACGCCAAGCCATCGCCAGCCAATGAACACGCCGAGGACCCCTCCCCCCTACCAGCAGAGAGGGGGCCGCCGGCCGAGCCGCCCAATAAGAGCAGCGAGGAGGAAGAGGAGGAGGAAGAGAGCCACGAAATCTCAACCCCCAAACTGCCCAAGCCCCAGACACTGGCAGTGAAGAGAAAGGTAACGGCTGGATTTGGGTGCTTGAGTTTTATAGCGCTGTCTGTGTGCGCAGTGCTGTGCGGAGAACTTCTCAGCTACTGGTACTTGCCCCGTATAGCAGGGTTCTCAACTTTAGTCCCCCCCCCCCCACCAACAGGTCAGGTTTTCAGGATACCCCTTCTTCAGCATAGGTGGCTCAAAAAGTGGCTCCGTCAAAGGTTGCACCACCTGTGCTGAAGCAGGGGTATCCTGAAAACCTGACCTGTTGGGGGGTTTTGAGGATTGGAGTTGGCCGCCCCGGCATGTTAATGTATAGGCCCACACCAGCTCAAAAAGGCGCTGAAAGGGAAGTGGCTGATCTCGGCTCAAATCCCACGGACGGTGACACACGGCGTGGCCATTCCTATAGAGATTGTCACAGACGGTGACACCTAATACCCCCTTCACCCACCCCCGCTACCCACAATAAAAAAAATTCACACACAGCAGCCCCACAATAAATAAATAAATCTAAATAAATAAATACATGACACAGACGGTGACACCGCGTGGACCAGTTAAACCGCTGGCTCTAGGGCAGCGCAAAGATCCGTAACCAAACAAAGAGAGTCAGATACACAATACAGGCATACCCCGCATTAACATACGCAATGGGACCGGAGCATGTATGTAAAGCGAAAATGTACTTAAAGTGAAGCACTACCTTTTTCCCACTTATCGATGCATGAACTGTACTGCAATCGTCATATACGTGCATAACTGATGTAAATAACGCATGTGTAACAGGCTCTATAGTCTCCCTGCTTGCGCACAGCTTCGGTAGAGGTAGGGAGACAGTATTGCTGTTCAGGACGTGCAGACAGGCGCATGCGTGAGCTGCCGTTTGCCTATTGAGCTAGATGTACTTACTCGCGAGTGTACTTAAAGTGAGTGTCCTTAAACCAGGGTATGCCTGTATGGTGTCGTACTTTCTTCCAACGTGTAGCAGCCAACTCCAGTGCTCAAGGGCCACCAGCAGGTCAGGTTTTCACCACCTGTGCTGAAGCAGGGATACCCCGAGAACCTGACCTGTTGGTGGGCCTTGAGGACTGAAGCCGGCCTCCCCTAACCTAGACACTCCCCTTTACCACATAGGGTGACCACATTCCTTAACCGTGGCAGCAGCAATCCCCGTATCTGGTCGCAGACAGGCGTGTCTCACGAGAAACGATATATATATGATGGCGCAGATCAGCTTAGCTTATTTTTATAGAAAATGTTTTTTAAAAAAATGGAAAAACAGGCCCCCAAAAGTGCCCCCTTACAGTGTGTGCCGGGGCCTTCTCCCATTAATAATAATGATATAGCAGAGATGGTGGCTCGGGGCAGGAGCGCTGCGCTATTCTCTCCACCGCCGCCGCCTTGATTGCGTGCAATAGCTCCGCGGCAGGGGGGTTGCACGGCGCCTCAGCTAAGGAATGCTGTTGCCCTATTTGGGAAATGTGAGTGTATAGGTCCTTGGCACTTAGATTGTAAGCTCTTCGGGGCAGGGACTAGCTTTTCCTAATGTTACTTTTGTGTCTGAAGCGCATATTCCCATTATGTGTTATATTATGCCCTGTGTATCACTGCTGTGACGCCCTATGTACATGGCTGGCACTATCTATATCTATATTATTGAAACCGTTGTATGTCCGTCTCTAGGGGCAATCTGATTGGTCTGTCACTCAGCCTCTGGCCGTCTGTCACTCAGCCTCTGGCCGTCTGTCACTCAGCCTCTGGCCAATCAGATTGCTCCGTGGCCGCCCCCCTCTAATTGGCTTGCTTCTGTGGCCTCGACCGGCCCTCCTCCTCCTCGCGCTGCACTCTCTTCTCCCTCTCCCTCCTGTTCTGCCTCCCGCTGAGTCCCACTGCCCCCGGGTATCACCCCCACTGGGTATTGCCCCCCCCCCCCTGCCCCGGGTGTCACCCCCCCCCCCCCACTGCCCCCTGTGTCGGTCCCCACTCACTTTCCCCGGTGCCCCCCTGTCACCTGCGTGTTCCGAGCCGTCCAGCGGCCTGGCGGTGTGCGCACGCGCGGCTGCTCCCGCTCCTCAGGCGGCTCACCGTCCTCCCAAATCCGACACGCGCACGCTCCGGGTCGCACGGCGGCCTGCGCCGCCCCCCACGCCCGGGACCGACCGGGCGTAGCGCCCGGATTGGAGAGAGGCGCCTTCTGGCCCGGTGGGAGCTCGGAGAATGGACGGTGTCCCCCGGTGGGGGGGCGAGGCTGCGACATCCTCACTGCAGTAGTTTTTGGTGCCCGAGGACATGTGTCTCACAGTGTGTGTTGTGTGTGTGTGTTGTGGTGTCACAGTATGTGTGTGTGTGTGTGTGTCCACAGAAGTGGGTGGTGTGCACAGTATGTGTGTGTGGGTGTGTGTCACAGTTGTTGTGTGTGTGTGTGTGCTGTGTGTTGTCACAGTAGTGGTTAGTGAACATGTGTGTGGTGTACACGTGATGGTGTTGTGTGTGTGTCACAGTTAGGTGTGTGTGTGGTGTGTACGGTGTGTTGTGGTGTGTGTGTGTGTGTCGTGTCACAGTATGTGTGTGTCACGTGTGTGGTGTGTGTCAACAGTATGTGGTGTGTGTGTGTGACACGAGGTGTGTGTGTGTGGTCAGTGTTCACGGATGTGTGTGTAAGTGGGTGGGTTGTACATAATGTGGTAGTGGTGTGTACGTGGTGGTGGTAACAGAGTGTGTGTGTGTGTGGTGTCACACAGTGGTGTGTGTGGTGTGTGTGTCCTGTGGTGTGTGATGTTGTGTTTGTCGTGCGGTGACCTTAGTGTTGTGTGTATTGTGTGTGGTTCACAGTAGTGTGTGTGTGTGTGCGAGGTTGTGGTGCAGTATGGGGTGTGGGATGTGTGTGTGTGTCACAGTATGTGGTTGTGTGTGTACAGTATGTGTGTGTGTGTCACAGTATGGTGTGTGTGTGTGTTCACAGATGTTTGGGTGTAATGTCACCAGTATGGTTGTAGTAAGTGTGGTGTCACAGTGTGTGTGGTGTACAGTAGTTGTGGTCAGATGTGTGTGGGGTAAGTGTGTGTGTGTGTGAATGGTGTTGTCACCAGGGGAAAGTGATTTAGTGTGTCACGATTGGGGTACATAGGTAGTGTGTGTTGGGGTTTGGGTTGGCACAGTAGTGTGTGGTGTGTCACAGTATGTGGTGCTTGTGTGTCACAGTAGGTGGTGTGTTCACATTATGTGTGGTGCTGTGTGTCCGTATGGGACATTGTGTATGTCAGATGTGTGTGTCACAGTATGTGGGTTGGGTGTTTCACAGTACGTGTGGTGTTTTCACAGATGTGGGTGGTCACAGTATGTGTGTGTGTCACAGTATGTGTGTGTGCGTAGTGTCACAGATAGGTGTGTGTGGGTGTGTAACAGTAGTGTGTGGTCACAGTATGGTGGTGTGTCACAATTGTGGGGTTGTAAGTTAGTGTGTGTTGTCACAGTTGGTGTGTGTCACGTTAGTGTGTGGTGTCACAGAGGTGTGTGTGTCACAGTATGTGTGTGTGTGTACATGGTTTGTAACAGTAGTGTGTGTGCAGTTTTTTGTCCAGTTGTTGTTGTCAGCAGTTCTGTGTGTGTGTCACAGTATGGTTATGTGTGTCACAGTGTGTGTATGGGTGTGTGTTGTCACAATATGTGTGGTGTGTCACAATGATGTTGTGTTGTGTGTGTGTGCTGTGTGGTGTGCTGTGTGCGGTCACGTATGTGTGTCTACAATGTGTGGTGGTGTGTGGTGGTGTACAATATGTGCCCTGTGTGTCAATGTGTGTGGTCAACAATATGTGATGTTGGGTCACAGTATGTGTGAGTGTGTCACAGTATGGTGAGGGTGTCACAGTATGTGGTGCAGTGTGTCCAGTATGTGGGAGTGTCACAGTATGTGTGGGAGTGTGTCACAGTATGGTGGAGTGTGTCACCGTATGTGTGGGGAAGTGGTACACTGTCATGTGGTCGGAGTGGGTCAACAGATAGGGTGAGTGTGTAAAACACAGTATGTGATGGTGGTGTCACAGTAGTGTGTGCTGTGTTGTCACAGTGTGTGTGGTGTGTCACAGTGCGTGTACATAGTGTGGTGTGCAAGTATGTGTGTGTCACAGTATGTTGTACAGATGTGTGTGTGTCACAGATGGTGTGTGTCCGTGTTGTTGTGTGTTCACCGTATTGTTGTGGTAAATATGTGTGCGTCCAGTTGCGGTGGCGTCACAGTAGTGAGTGTGACGTGTGTGAACCAGTATTGCGTAGTGCGTGGGTGTCACTAGTATGTGCGGTGTGCGGTGTCACAGTAGTGCGTGTGCGTGTGTGGTACAGTATGTGCGTGCGACAGTTGCATGTGTCCGATGTGTGTCACAGGTGTGGTTGGGTCACAGTATTATGAGGCTGGTGTGTCACAGTATGGCGTTGTGCGAAGTAATGGTGGTGTGTGTCAGTATGTTGTGCGGGGCGTGTAACAGTATGTCGTGCTGTGGTCCAGTGTGATGTGCGTCACGTAGTGTCGTTGTGCTTGTGCTGGTACAGGAGTGCGTGGCGTAGTTGTGGTGTGTTGTGTTCGAGGGTGTGTTGTGTTCAATGGGTCCATTGTGTGCGCGCAGGGGGGTCGGGAACAGAGCATGCTCGGGGGGGGAAACGGTCCGGAGCAGCGCGGGGGGGTGGGGGGGCACGGGCCCGAGAGCTGTCTGTGTAGGGGAAGGGGACACATGCCTGGAGTGCACAGGGGGGGGGAGAAGGAATGGCGGCGCTGGCAGGGGGGGGGAGGAATGGGCGGCGCGGACGCAGGGGGGGGGAGGAGTGGAACTGCGCAGGGGGGGGAGGCGGAGCGGGACGTGGGAGGGAGCAGATGTGGTTTGAGTCCAGGGCGCGCCGGTTCTCCGTAGTATAAATATTAAAGATACACATATATACCCACCAGTCAATAGTAACACGAACGGGGTCACTGATGCTTGTGTTGACAGTGAAATACAGGCGCTAGCTCTCTACTAGGGTTCAACCACTATTAAAGTGATAAATCCAAAATCTTAGTGAACAAAAATGATAAAATAGTGCCACACGGTGATAAATAACGTGAATAAAGTGTACTAAACCCCTGCCTCAACCAGCTGTTGGGGAATGGTTCCGCCTGGTCCCAGTAGTGCAGATTCGTGTGTGATTCCAGGGGGAGAGCATCGGAAAGTAAAAATAGAACAAAAACAGAATCGAGTGTAGGACAGTGTTTGATAATGAATAGATTAATACAATAGTGTATCTGGTGTATGTGTAGCCAATCACAGGATTGTAGACAAAAAACGGGGCAGTGTGACAAATGGTCTCAGGGAGAATGGACCCTGTAGATTCTTGATGTGGTTGTACGACCCCCAATCTCAGCGCGGACAGCATATGATATGTGGGCGAGAAAAGCTACCATAGTGAAGACCAATACATGTAAACAACTAACTTTATATCGGTGTACAATGACACATACAATATTAAAACACATGAAATCAAGCATGAATCACATAAATGTGATGGAAGAGGTCGTAGACTTGGATTTTGGCATCACCCCCCACCCTCCGGTGCGCAAGCGATGCGTGAGGATGCTGCTAGGAGGACGTTCAGCTCCTCTCAAGCCCCTCTGGGGGACCGGGACGTCGCCGATCCAGACCCCGCGATGGGACGCTGGTTGGTTGTTATCTTTAGCCTCTTCAGAGCGCGTCATCAGTACATCTACGTTGGACTCCGATCCGTCACTGCCGATTGGCTCGCGATTTACGCCTGACGAAGCCACGCACCATGCGAAGAGCGTAGTGTCAGATGTGGTACCCGCCCTACGGAAGAGGGAAGGAAAGGGACGAAGATTGGGGAGCCTCAACCGGAAGTGACGTTATGCGACCTAATCGGAAGTGAGGATCGGAGGTCCACCGGATGGGACTTGATGGACGCGCATTGAGGGACGTAAAGAGATATACCAAACCAGCGTACCATCGTGGGGACTGGAGTGTGCGACGCAACCCGAGCACCCAGGAGGGGGCTGAGAGGGGGAACGTCCAGCCTAGCAGCATCCCACGCACGCCCATGCGCACGGAGGTGTGTGGGTGAGCCCACAAATCCAAAGTCTACCCTATTCCATCCATTATAGTGATTGCTTGATTTCATTGTTTTTATTGTGTGTCATTTTTAAAACCATATAAAGTAAGTTTTTACATGATTGGTCTGCACTAATGGATACTTTTTCTCCCACATATCACATTCTGTCTGCTGAGAGGGGGGTCTACACAACATCAAGATCTTACAGGTCCATTCCGCTGAAGAGACCATGTGTCACACTGCCCGTTTTTTGTCTACATCCTGTGAGTAGGCTAACATAGAGCCAAGACACTATTGTATAATCTATTCATTATCAAACGTCTACATTAGATTCTGTTTGTTCTATTTTACTTCCATGCTCCCCGATCAAACACGATATAGTAACACTACACATTGGCAGAAGCACAGCACCATATTTTGTATCCATCTCTCTTTTTGGGGGGGGGGGGGGGGGTACGGATTCATTTCACTCACCTATGGTGGAAGAAAACATCTTAAAGGGGTTTTAGATGCAATTACGCGATTTTGGTATTTATTCACTCAAATTTAAATTAATTCACTAATATGTAGTATATCACTGGAGATAGGAGCAAAAGCAACAATAATGCACAAAGCAGAGCATTGCAGGGAGAAAGGTGTATAAAAATAGAAAAATATTTATTGTCTATCACACATGACAAACAAGGAGTGTGGGCCTCCTACGGTTCACACAACACAGTGCGTTATCACTGTAGAAAAGTCCACATCACTTGTAGTTGTTGATCACGATTATATTATATGTTTTTGTTTTGTATTCACTCTATTTATTAATGTATAAATGTTTAATAATTGACTAAAGGGTGTAATATTAACACTACAGTATCTGATTTACAATGAAATAAGAGAAGAAGCTCTTTGTGTGTAATTTGTGTTGGGTATGAGATGCTTGTTAAAAAGGTTTCGTACACTCCTGAAGTGACCATTATTAGACTGAGCAGCGTTTGTGTAACCTCATGTTGCATGTAGGGGTATTACGTGGCTACCAACGAAACATGATTGTCAATGCAGTCCTGTCCACAGGTAAAGCTGTCCAATATCTATGCCGTAGGAGAATTACTTTAGTGAATACATTTGCCAAACTGCGCTTGACAGCGATGCTGGAAGTCGGGGAAGCGCGCTCACTAGCCCACCTGGCTTCTGATCACGCAATCTGGTGCGGATAGTGAAACTGGCGTCGTTGATGTCAGAGAAAAGCTCACACGGATCATATTTAAAAAAAAGGGGGATATTGAGGACTTGCGCATTTTATATCAATCAATAATTGGAAACCGGGCCTCGGTAAAACATCTCGGGGGATTAGCAGACAGACAGACCTTGCAAGCTCATGGATCAGTATGCAGTTGGGTCTTGATGGGTCCCAGAGGGGGCTGCGGTGCTCAACAGGGGCTGTGTCTGTTCTGTTGCAGACATCTTGGAACAAGGAATATTATCAGAGATATAATAGAGATCTTTACCAGTATGAAGTCCCTGCTATGGCTGCAGTCATCAGTCACGAAGCTTTTATCTCTCCTTAGTATATACTCCCTGTAAGATTTGTTTTTATTATAAGTGAATGTGCCCACTTTGGATCCTGCGTGTTGTCCTGCGTGTGTCTGCGGTTGTCGGGTCCGGAGAAGCATCATCATCCCAAATAGATTTGCTGATGGCATTTTAGGTTCTGTCATTGGTTTAAACCCAGGGGGGCCAATTGCAGTCCTCAAGGGCCACCAACAGGTCAGTTTTAAGGATATGCCTGCGTCAGCACAATTGGCTCAATCAGCCCCTGTCTCAGCACAAGTGGCTCTTCAGCCCCCCCCCCCCCCAGTGTTGTGCTACAGTTAAAATACAGCCAATTTGCACGAGCTTCAGCCAGGTGGCTCAGTCTAAGACTGAGGGAGCCACCGTGGTGTGCTGAAAGCCGTGAAGACTGGCCACCTGTGCTGAACAGGGATCTCTGAAAACTTACCTGTTGGTGGCCCCTTGAGGACTGGAGTTGCCCACCCTGGGTTAAACAACACCATCCATGCCAGACATCCAGCTTTGCTTTGGCGTGAAGGCGTTAACTGTTTAATGGCTTCTCACATATGCCCCAAAAGTGGAGACGGCTGCAATGGGAAATACAAAGAAAATGATGGCAATTCTTGGCCATTTTTAAGGAGCCCGCCCACAATGAGTTGGTATTTCCAAAGGGAGAGTGTTTATAAAAGAGACTAGCTACCCTATAAAAATGAAGTGGGATTAAGGGCAGAAAGAGCCTATTGATGACAGTGCCTGCTCCTTTTAACCGCTTTCCTGCCAAAGCAATGCCTGTGATAATGGTTCCCCGCCCCTCCAGGATCAATGAGTTACCCAGCAAGGGCCCAAGTTCAACAGCGGGACCCCTGCGAGCTCTCCCACTAGGTCCCCACAGGGGCCATGTCCCAAACCCATTTAAGAGTTGAGGGCCCACAAGCTTATAGTAATGCCATTTTAGATGATTGAAATACCTAACAATGATTTGATGTTAACCTTTTGCAAAACATTTAGAAAATTGGTACCATATTGATTTACATGACCGTAACTCACACGTGAGTTTTAGTGCGCAAATGTGCACTCAAATCAAATAACGATTATTGGCATGACAGAAGCACTTTAGGATTGCCAAAGATAAAAACAGGGGGTTACAATCTTTATAATGATTACACAGTACATGAAAACAGGGGGTAGGGTTTATCATGTATTGCAGTACATGGAATAACAGGGGGAGGTTATAATGGTTACACAAGTACATGAATAACGGGGTAGGGGCGGGTATAATGTTACACAGTACAGTATAACAGGAGGTAGGGATAAGGTTACCACCAGTACATGAAATAACGGGTGTTATGGTGGGTAGGGTATTAATGATTACACAGTACTGTATAACAGGGGTAGGGTTTTATAATGGTTACACAGTACATGACATAACTGGGGGGAGGGTATAAGATTACACAGTACTGAATTAGAAACAGGGGGTAGGGTATAATGATTACACAGTAATGTAAAAGGGGGGGGGTAGGGTATAAATGATTACACAGTACATGAATAACAGGGGGTAGGGATAATGTTACACAGTACATGACATAACAGGGGGTAGGGTTATAATGATTACACAGTACATGAATAACAGGGGGTAGGGGTAATGATTATCAAAGTACATGAAAACAGGGGGAGGGATATAATGAGTTACACAGTACATGAATAACAGGGGGCAGGTATAATGATTACACAGTACATGAATAACAGGGGGGGGGTATAGATTACAGGATAATGAATAACAGGGGTTGGATAATGCTTAACGTAAGTAATAACGGGGTAGGGTATTGGTATGTATGGTGGTAGGGTTATAATGATTACCAGTACTGAATAAACAGGGGGTAGGTTTATAATGATTAAACACAGTACATGAATACCAGGGGGTAGGTATAAGGATACACAGTACATGAATAAAGGGGTAGTATAACAGGTACACAGTAAGGTATACACGGGGTTATAGGTATATGATGCATGGTAATGAAAACAGGGGGTAGGGTATAAAGGTTTACACGTACATGCATAATAGGGGGTAGGGTTATAAAGGTTACACAGTACATGTATAACAGAGGGTCGGTGATATATGATACACAGTACATGTTAAACAGGGGGTAGGGTATAATGATTCACAGGTACATGAAAACAGGGGGTAGGGTATAAAGGGTACACGTACATGAATAATAGGGGTAGGTATAAGACGGTTACACAGTACATGAATACATAGGGGGTAGTGTGTAATAATGATTGCACGGTACAGGAATAACAGGGGGTAGGTATAATGATCACAGTACATGAATAACGCGGGTGGTAGGGGATAATGATTACACAGTACATGAATAACGGGAGGGTCGGGTATTAATGATTACACAGTACATGAATAACAGGGGGGGGGTAGGGTATATAATGATTGCACGATACAGGAATAACAGAGGGTAGGGTATAATGATTACACGGTACAGGAATAACAGAGGGTAGGGTATAATGATTACGCAGTAGTATATGAATAACAGGGGTAGGGTATAAGGATTACACAGACATGAATAAACAGGGGTAGGGTTAGGGTACATGATTAACAGTACAGAATAACAGGGGTAGGGTTATAATGATTACACAGTACATGAATAACAGGGGGTAGGGTATAATGATTACACAGTGCATGAATAACAGGTGGTAGGGTACAATGATTACACAGTACATGAATAACAGGGGGTAGGGTATAATGGTTACACAGTGCATGAATAACAGGGGGTAGGGTATAATGATTATGCAGTATATGAATAACAGGGGGTAGGTATAATGGTTACACAGTCCATGAATAACAGGGGGTAGGGTATAATAATTACATACAGTAGTACCTGGGTAACAGTCACACACAGGGATGTGAGGTTAGTGGGCGTCTCTCAGCCTGTGGCAGGCGCTGTTATAGCGTGCCGCCAGTTCTGCTGGCATTTCATCTTCATCCAGGACAGAGGTTCTCCCGTCCTCAAGACACCACCCCCTCTCCCATAGGTCAGATCTGCAAGAAATCCCAGCTTCAGCACAGGTGGCTCAATCAGTGACTGTCTTTGACTGATTGAACCACCTGTGCTAAAGCAGGGAGCCACTGATTGAACCACCTGTGCTGAAGCAGGGAGCCACTGATTGAACCACCTGTGCTGAAGCCGGGATTTCTTGCAAACTTCACCCATTGTGGGGGTGCCTTGAGGACTGTAGTTGAGACCCCTTGTCATGGAGGGGTGATTATTTTTTGGTTCTCTTCTATATTATTAAAGCTCCGGATAAGAGCTGTGAGTTTCTACAGGTGAGTACTCCAGGTGAGTACTCCTCACGTCAGAGTATTTTGTGCAGCGCAGCTAACTTCATACTCGTTGCTTGCGGCACATCAAGACCCCTTCACAGGCGGCGAGTTGAGTAGCCCTGCTATACAGAATAGGGGTAATCACCACCGCTGCTTTAACTGCAGCAGAGACACTGATGTATGGCTTCACGCCATAGTCCTATGGATTCTGTCAATCGGGAGCCTTCAGAACAAGACGGGCTTCGGCAGGCGGGAGATTAAATCGTTTTGTGTCTCCCCGCCTCCTGAAAAGAGGGATCGATTTTTGTAGGGTAACCACGGGATAAAAATAGAAAGGAGGGGAATCCCCGGAGACGGCGGATCCTGATGCAGAAGACAAATACTTGGAGGTTTGCCGACTGCTACTGTACGAATGCAGACGTTAAAAAAAAAAAAAAAAAACAGGACAGGGTTTTCCACTGCAAGGGTAGTGGATGCATGGAACAGACGAGACGCAGAGGTGGTTGAAGCAACTCCAAATAAGCAATGGATGAGTTAGACACAGGAGGGGCAGGATAAAAGGCATACATTGCAAAATCAAAGCGGTTCCACATGTTACAGTAAAATGGGCAGATTGGGTGATATTCCTCTCTGAACATTTATATTCCCAGCAGATTGAGTGATCCAAACAGGGCTGGCCAACCCCAGTCCTCAAGAGCCTCCAAACAGGCCGGTGTTTTCAGGATATCCCAGCTTCAGCACAGGTGGCGCAGTCTTTGACTGCCCCACCTGTGCTGAAGCAGGGATATCCTGAAAACCTGGCCCGTGGGTGACCCTTGAGGACTGGGGGAGTTGCCAACGTTTTTTAAACAGATATACTTCGTCGTCTGTAAGGGTGAAGCTGCCACTGACCGTGTCGGCGACGTGGGGGGAATCCCGGTCGCCGGCGTTGAAAGGGTTAAAGACGAGGGGGGGGGGATGTGGTGGCATTGAAGACTCTCTTAAACTGAGTGAGACTTGGTGGCCGTCTCCTATCCATCTCGCAGGCGAGCGATGCACGTTATTTATTTATTTATAAAATGTTTTACCAGGAAGTAATACAGTGAGAGTTACCTCTCGTTTTCACGTATGTCCTGGGCACAGAGTAAAACAAATAATACATGGTTACAAGTACAGTTGCATAAATGAGCAGGGTATACATTATATACAAGACATTGCGTGCACAGTTACAGATACTATATATTATGGGCACGTACTGTGCTGCCTGTGTTACTTATAAGATGCCATTTGGAATAATGAAATGCAGCGGTGTCCCTCGGTTCCCGAGCGGTTTATGGATGTGCAGCAGGGGGGAGGGGAAGGTGCTACTGGGGGAAGCCTCATTTGTAATGTAGGTTCAGTTATTGCACATGCCTTGCAATTGGTTGACTTTTCAGGCAGTGCTGGTGGGAGTGAACAAATAGCTGTATACAAGGCTGGCTTCAGCCAGAGCAGCACAGCACACAGCAGCTTCTGTGCAGGGGGAAATCCTACAGGCAAGACCTGCTTACAAAGCGCCTCTGCACCTGCCAGCACAGCTGGGACCAGACATTGCTGGACAGCGACAGGTATCATTGGGACACTGTTTAGTTTCAATGTGTAACAGTTACCCAATAATGCAGTGAGCCTGAGCATCCTAGAGTGGAGAGCTTGTTGCTGTCCTCAGAGATGTATCTTGTTCATCTCTGGATGCTGATGAGAATTTGAGAGCTTTCCACAACCCGACGAGCCCCAGCTGGGACAGGCTCGTACACACACACAGAGACTTGCAGACTTTCCCCGGGGCTGCCACCATGGTGCAAAATGTGATTCTGGTATTTTTCCGCAGGCGACTTAGCCAAAGACCTGCCGTGGAGGAGCTGGAGAGAAGAAATATACTAAAACGTGAGTATGGGTCCTTCTCTTGTCTTTGGTATTACAGGCTGGCACAGCGCTGGAAAGGCCCATGCATTGTGGAGACCCCTAGAACTAAAAAGGGGTCATGGATGTGCCAGGAATGTGCGATCCGCGGTAGGATGGTCTCGACCACCCTCTGGGGGAGCGATTTTGTTTTTTCTTGGGGTTTCACATTATTCTGTTTTGCTGAGTACAATGTACTCCTAGACTAAAAAAAAAACTACACTTTTTGTTTTTTGGTGCCTGGGGCGTAGGCAGAAAAAGGATGGCATTGGGTGTCTGAACAGGTGCTGCCAAAACCTTTACCCCTTTCAACATCCTGTGATCAGATGTAGCATCCTGGCAGCACAATGCTTTGAAAGGCCCTTTCCCCAGCTCAGGGGTTTACAAATTTAATCTTCAGACCCCTCTCGGGTTTGTAGGGTGTTGTACGATTGGATTTATGTCTCGGGAACGGAACCGCATGGCTTACTGTGTTGTTGCTCTTTGGAGCTACACTGTGGGTGTTGGGTTAACGCTACGTTGTCACTTAACGCCGCTTAGCGGATCTGGGCTGTGGTCACACACCGTATTTTAGTGGCTGTGCTTGGGCTTGCAAGCCACTCTTATTTGCACCTGTTTTGACCGCTATACACTGCCCTGTGCCCCCCTGACCTCTGCATTCTAATGTGAGTGTCCTTTTGCTTGTGCTAATTCATGAACACATATGTGCAATCCATACCCTGACAGACACTAGCCCTGCCCTGGCCCAGTGCTCTGTCGCCTAGTTAACTAGCAGGATTGCAGGTGTGAAGGGTTACAATCATTACATTCAACTATAACACAACTGAGGCCCATACTGTCCACAAGTGCCACTTACCAACATCCTTATTGCTCTCTTCCAGTAGCTGAAGTGTAATAGATCTGTGTGAAACGAGATTAATGTATTAAATAAAAGGAATGTCACTGTGTGTGTTAGGTAAACAAATAATGTACAAAAAGAATGGGTACGTTTGTCACGTTTCTTCTAGAATGAGATTTTTTTTAAAAATACCTGGCATGACTTTTTTTGGGAAATAAAACCGCGTGCTGATTCTCTGGCTGCCGGTAACTTTGACGGCAATCCTTAAATTACCTTCCCCCCCCCCCCTTCCTATGGAAGCGATACCTAGGGAGATAGAAGTGTTATCTTATTGATGCACAGCTCTAAAAATAGACGCAGCGACCCTTCCAGGGCAAGTCGTGACTGTAATAATGTTGTTGTACCATCCGTTCCTGGAGTCAGGTGGGGGGAGGGGGGATAAGATGGCTATTGCCTGCTGCAAGCTTCGTGTATAGTCCCCTCTACCTTCAGCAATCGGCGCCTTGCTTTTATCCTCCCTGCAATGTCACGTATCGCCAGAAAAATTCCTGGAATGAGTTTGGTACAGAGACATCGGTAATAACCATCTGTTGCAAATGCTTACATGTAGATGTTGTTCTGCTGGTCCGCTCCTATTGTCAAGGATAGCAATTTGTTAGCTAATGGATTTGTGATGTCTATCTGTCGGAGAGCTTTTTGGCTGATTGCTTTCATCGATGCAGGGATGGCCGTGCATACCTAAGAGACCCCAGCACATCAGAGGGCATGGAGAGCTGTATTCAAGCCTTCTTTACTAATGCTTCTAAGTCACCCGGTTACCCCAGAAATCCAAACGTACTGTACATCCGGCTATGCTTATCTAACCAGTCCACTACAGCCAGGGGGGGGGGGGGGCACGCCAGTCCTCCAAGGGCCACCGGCAGGTCAGGTTTTAAGGATATCCCTGCTTCAGCACAGGTGGTTCAATCAGAGGCTCAGTGGAAGAGCCACCTGTGCTGCAGCTGGGGCTGACTGCACCACCTGAAGCAGGAATATCCTTAAAACCTGACCTGGGGGGGGGGGAGGGTGTCTTGAGCACCCCTGTACTACACCATGTAAAACACCTGTAACCCCCCTTATAGTGAAAGGGTTCAATATTTACATTCCCTCCCCCCTCCTGACTCGTTAAATACACTTCTTAAAAAAATATGTACGTTAAACTCAAGCAGGCACTAAATAGTTGAATCCCTAATTTCAGATAAGGCCTGTGTGACATTATGTAACACACATGCAGAGGAATGTAGCAGGTGCTAGTGTGGACACTAATTGTTGATCGCTTTGTGAATCTGCTGAGATAGAGATAGGGGTGTTTTTTTTTTTTTTTTAAACACAGAGTAATGTTTAGGAGGCTGATCTCCAGGCTCCACAATCCAGGGAGGCCAAGCTTTTCCTGAGGCGGGCTATCCTATGCTCTCCGAGGACACATTTTGATTTCTTGTAGAGGGTGGGCCCAAAAGAAGCTTGTGGAGCAGTTTCTTAGTAGAGGAGATTCAGGTGATGGGTAAGGTGCACGCTGCAAACGTCTGTGAAAACAAGACCAATGAGTAGAGCAGGGATGCTCCACTTCAGTCCTCAAGCCCCCTCCAACAGGTCAGGTTTTCAGGATGTCCCAGCTCCCACGCAGGTGTCTCAATCAGAGGCTCAGTCGAGCCTGATTGAGCCACCTGTGCTGAAGCAGGGACTGATTGAGCCAGCTGTGCTGCATCTGTGACTGACTGAGCCACCTGTTGTGACGCAGGGATATCCTGAAAACCTGACGTGGGGGGGGGGGGGGGGGACGGACTGGAGTTGAGTATCGAATATATCTGCAGATATTCAAGATTTGCATGAGGAATCACATCATTTTATTAAGCATACTGCAACCTATAAACCTCCCAGGTCTATAACGACACATAGCAATATTGTAAGCAGTCGAGGCCTTGCAGCGTGTCAGCGAATAGCTGGAAGGGTTTCCCTTCCCATTGCTTTGTGAATGTGGCATCCCTTTAATATGTAAACACATTTTTTGGGTCAGGATAGCAGCTACATTCCTTTATATGTGCCACGATCGTGAATCTCTGCTTAGCAGCTGACAGCACCAAAAATAGAAAAACTCATTTACTCTCCTCCTCCAGGCATATAATGTAATCCACCCACGGTCACTGCAGTGGGAGATATTTTTAGCTTCGTGCAGAGGCGTTACGTGGAATTTATAATGCTAGAACGCCGATTTACAATCCGTCTGGGGGGAAGAGCACGAGTTCACAAGAAGTGCAGTGTCTGTTACTTGCTACGGACACGGTGATTTTTGTTTTTGTTTTTAGCACCGCTTGCTCTGTCGGTGAATGATATGTAACATACCTGCCTTTCACACATGCGGTATTTCTGCCACTGATGTTCCAAGTGGATAAAATACTGTAACAAAAAGGGAAATCCCCACTGCAAAAAAATACATTCCCTTTTGTAAGACTTTACCTCCCAGAAAAGTATCAAAGATTGAGTTCCAAGTAATTGTAGGGTTTGAGTCACCTAGGAACTGGAGTTGTGTAGTAATTATCTGTATTTTTGCTACCTGTTAATATTCACGCAATGCGCCCCCCCCCCCTTATTGGCATAAGTGATGCCAGGTATTATAAACAGCAGCAGGTTCATTTTAAATTGGGGTGAAACCTTGTTTCCCACCTGAACATAAAATCCTGCTTTTTTTTTAAATAGCCGTGTGCTTGCGTCGTAAAATCCCACTTAGAAATTGCTGTATTAAATATGGCAACGGGGTAATAAACCCTGAAGTACTCGACTCGAAAAGGGACATGCTCAACATGCAGAAACTGTTACATGGAGTCAGTGAGGCTGAAGCACTCTCGTTCAAGGCTGTACTCTCTGCTAAGCAGGTAGGCGGTGCCCAACGCCAGTCCTCAAGGGCCACAGCAGGTCAGGTTTTCAGGATATCCCTGCTTCAGCACAGGTGGGCGCAGTCTTTCGACTGCCCCACCTGTGCTGAAGCAGGGATATCCTGAAACCTGACTCTGCTGGTGGCCCTTGAGGACTGGCGTTGACCACCCCTGAGCTAAAGCATCTCTATTAGGATTTAAACGTCAGATAAACTAGAAGGGGTTTGAAATATGAGGATATCCACGTTGTGTTTGAAAGACAGGAGCATGCATCTTTGTGCTATTGGTAAGCAGCTCCTCTTCCAAAGCGGCAGAACCCCCCCCCCCCCATCCACACCCCCAGTAAAGTTTTATATATTCCTCTCTTGTTTGTTCCACAGAAAGAAATGACCAGAGTGAACAAGATGAAAGAAGAGAAATAAAGCAGAGGTTAACAAGGAAGGTAAGGGGCCTTTCTGAGAATCCTCCTCCTCCTCCTGTACCGCACAGATGTAGCAAGACATAACGTCTCAGGCGAAGATTATAGTCGCGACGCGCGCAAAACAAGCCGAGACTGGAGGATATCGGGAGGCGTGGCCGTGACGTCACCTCGCACGTGACGGGGCACGGCTAAGACCAATTTATTTGGCCGAGAATCGCGCGCTTTGCCGCGCGCTCTATGGCCTGCCTCATAGAGGTTACGGCCTTTTTGTTTGCGTCGCGCACGACCCGCCGCCACTATAATCGCGGCCTTGGGTGCCACGGTCGTAGCACTGAAGGATTAGTGGAGCGTGGGGTCCCATTGAGATGCAAGGACCCCCCCCGTGCACAGCGTGATCGTGACAGGCCCCAGCACCGTTGGCTTTTGCATGTTTGTCCGCGGTGCAGACGCCAGTAGCCATTGCCACTCCGAATGAACGGCCAAGGAATGCATTAGGGCGAGATTTGATTTGCGTTTCCACTACCAGAAAAGCGGTTACCTGGTGGGTGTGAGACTGAAGGGCCAAACCGATTCCACGCTGACCCGGGTACAGGCATACCCCACTTTAAGGACACTCACTTTAAGTACACTCGCGAGTAAGGACATATCGCCCAATAGGCAAACGGCAGCTCACGCATGCGCCTGTCAGCACATCCTGAACAGCAATACCGGCTCCCTACCTGTACTGAAGCTGTGCGCAAGCGGGGAGACTATAGAGCCTGTTACAGATGCAGTTATGCACGTATATGACGATTGCAGTACAGTACATGCATCGATAAGTGGGAAAAAGAAGTGCTTCACTTTAAGTACATTTTCGCTTTACATACATGCTCCGGTCCCATTGCGTACGTTAATGCGGGGTATGTATGTACATTGCAAACTCTGCAACTAAATTGCTTGGAAGGCAGTTGCTCTGTACCATGTCCAGATTGAATCTGCTCATACTGGGCTCTGGACAGGCGTTCTTCCAGATTTCCATGGGAAAGCTACAACCAGCATGTCCTTGTGTTGTAATTCACCGCACAAATGACACATTGCACACGCAGTCACAGCGATAGCAACGGGCTTTAAAGCAGCTGTTCCGTTTGTCAGCACCTGACTTGCATAGCTCAGACATAACTTCAGCCGCGCTGTGCAAAGCACACCAGGTTTGTGGGGAATCGGATACCTACTTTTCATAGTGAACATTGGCAACATTTTCTGCATTTTGTGTCCGCAGCTCAATCAGCGGCCTACTGTGGATGAACTAAGAGAACGTAAAATCCTAATACGATTCAGTGATTATGTGGAGGTGGCTAAAGCACAGGATTACGATAGACGAGCAGACAAGCCATGGACGAGATTATCTGCAGCAGATAAGGTACCTGCAACATGTTCTAATACGGGACACAGTGTCTAGTACGCCCGTTCACACCAGCACACAGCCAGGTGATTTTTAAAGGGGCAGTAGTTGCCCGTAAATGTCGGTGACATGTTGGGGAATGTCGAGGGGCAGAAGACATATGTTCGCGTGTTTTATGGCATAGCACTGCTAAGTGAATATGGGCCATAGTCTGTATAAGTAACCAGCCATGGATGCAGTAGTTATTGCCATCATGCCTTCACAATGGACACCAGAAGATTTTTTTTTTTTTTTTTTTAAATGCTGGTGTAGCTACACCCCCAGGGAAGAATCAAAAAGGGGCGCTGATAATTGATTCTCTTTTACACCATTCAAATGTAGCACTAAATATAACTTTATTTGAGTCTTTTCTTGTTTTTCAAAGATTCCCCCAAACTCCTTGCTTGTCGCGGTTATGCATTAGTTCAGCGGAGGCCAACGCCGGTCCTTAAGTACCATACAGGTCAAGATATCCCTGCTTCACCACAGGTGGCTGTCAGAATGACTGAGCCACCTGTGCTAGCCTGGGATATCCTGAAAACCGGACCTGTTGGTAGCCCTTGACTGGGGTTGGCTGCCCCTGCTTTAGTACCACTATTTTGCTAAATGGACATTTTAATGATGGGGTTTAAGAGCGTTGTCAGCATCTCTTTGTAAAAGATACCACAGTCCTGAGAAAGCAGATTGTATGGCATTAGTGACCCTTCTACAGAATGTGATGCATCATTATTACTTTTCTTTTAACCCAGAAGTGTTGAAATACTTCTGTTAGCTGCTCTAATCTAACTCTTCAGATACTCAAAAGTAACTGTTTTCTTCTTCTGTTTCCAGGCCGCAATCCGAAAAGAATTAAACGAGTATAAAAGCAATGAAATGGAAGTGCACGCATCAAGCAAACACTTGACAAGGTTAGCTTCTCACAATATTACATGAAATACTTTAAATCAGCCGTAGAAATACCGGTCAGATTCCGAGATGTTTGCCACACAGAGTACATGTGTTGGGAACTACTTCAAGCGTATACTGTACTTACCTGGCTTCAAAGATAAAACCGCCGGACACAATGTATGTAATACGGCCAACTGAAAACCTATCTCTGCCTCCCTTTTGGGAGTCGGGCGGCCAGTATTCACAGTAGCCCACCCATAATTTCTTCCAAATGTATTGTCGCATAGCCTCATTGCCAATACTATCACATGGGATATCTCCGAATACCAGATATGTCTCGAGCTTCACAAAGGTAGAGGCTTCGGTAATGGGGGGGCATGCAATGAAGTACACGGACTCCAGAAATAAATGTATTTAATGTATCCTTTTATGGTGCTTTGGATAAGTATACCCAACTACAGTAGGTGTTGCCACTCTTTACTGTAATACAATGTATCCTCTTTGTAAACTGCTAGTTTACATATCTTGATATAACCATTATTAAGGGTGAGGTTTAACCACACTATTATTTTAGTTTGTTTACTGGCATAACACTGTGTTTAATGTACACCGGTCGCAAAATATAAGCGGGGAATAAGGGAGGAGTGTAGGGCTGTCAAAGTTTAGCCTCTACTTTAACTGGATGAGCTTATTTTATAGCGAGCAGAAAATATACAACGCTGTGTGTAAGTTAATGGCACTAAATTGTAACCTTGGCTATTCCTCCTACAGATACCACAGGCCGTAGAGATTTTCTTGTTGGAAGAAAGAGACCTACTTTTCGGGAAAAACTGCTGAACACATTCCAGGAGCAATAACAGCCAGTCCTGAGGTTCAGCGCATGGCGCCCCTGATATTTCTACGGAGAGTGGTTGGGGGCGATTGCAGATGGATGGTCTGAAACACCTTCCTTACATGGGACTGACACGAGGAGTTCATCGCGTATGTCAGGAGGCTGATGATGAGACCCCACATGGGGGGGGGGGGGGGGGGAGAAACCCGCTCAAGGACACACAAACATTCTGGGTCAGTGGCCCGGGCTGGATGGAAACGGCGGTTCGCGCCTATGACTTGTTTCAAGCTGTATATTGCAGCATATTTTTGGGATGCTGTGCATGTGCGGGCTTCACTATGCCAAGGTCATAAGGTACCCACCGCCTCACCCAGCGCCTCATACGGTATTATGTTGGCATTACTGTACATGTCAGTATGATCACAATTTCTTTGTAACTTTCCAAGTTCATGCCCCCCCAGCGAAATATTTTCATGTTATATATTTATTTTTCCTTTCTTTTATATGATGTCTTACAAAAAAAACTACAGCTGCAACCTTTTTTTTTTTTTGTTCCCTGTTAAGTTTGTCTTTTTGTTTTTATTAAAAAAAGAATAAAAGTTGCTGCAAAAGCCGACTTGCTGAGTCTTACTATTAAAAAATACATAAATGAAAAATGATGCCGTGATACACAGCAATTAAATATGAACTAAAATGCTGCTAAACCAATCTGCGTGGCGTGAGGTGCGCGCTATTTTCCTTTGAATTACACGTGACATGGAAGCGCTTTAGAGAAATGGATTGTGGGAATCCCTGTGAGCTAAGTGGTTACTGAGGGCGGCAAAAACCACACACTGCTCATCTCCGTCCCCTACAGGCGATTATACATTTTCTGGATTATTAAAATGGGTTTATTTGCATGTCATTACCCAGAATCCCTGGTGGCAGTGGGAGCACTGAATGCTAAGATGGTGGGGAAAGGCAGGGTTGTGAACCTGGGACATGCGCACAATCTGGTGTTTTTATTTTTGGGACGATTAACATAATGGCAATACATTCTCTTCAACTAGAGATGCCGGTCCAGTTGTCATTGTCCATGCTTTGTTGGCCGAAGAATTGCATGTCCTGCCCATTGGTCCCATGCGTTCTAGATGGAACTGGAAAACATTAGTGGCTGTCGCAGCACTAAGGCCTAGATCCACAGAAGGGCCAAGATTTAGCACGCCTCTGCTCCAATTCCTATGAATGGGAGTAAGTGTGCTAAAGCTTATCACCCGTCTGTGGATCTGGGCTTAAGTGGTTTAGAAGATGCCCACAATGAGGTTACATAAATTGCTGCCATTGTAGATGCAGATACACTGATCGTAATGCCATCTGCTTGAAGTGTGTGTTCCCTTTACAATTATCACAAAATGTTTAATTATTCCAATAACCTCTCTGGATAATAAGTAGGATGAAATCAGTTCTCAACGATTGTGCTCTCAAAGAGCAGACAACTGTGAGATCAGATTGTAATGCTGTCACGGGTCTTTGATCGTTGGTTTGTGGAATCTGTTGCATCTCTGCAATGCCTAGTTGGCTATGAAACATCCTGTACAAAGTAATACAGGGCAGCCGATAGTTTTCCTGGGGCCCAGGACAAGCGTCTCCACCGGGGTGCGCCAGGTGGATGAGCGGGGAAGGTATGTGCTCCCCCCAATGTTTGCTGCCCTGTGAGTTCCCCCCCTTTCTGACACACGCTCCTCCCTCATCCTCCTCCTCTTCCCTCTCACACTCTCTCTCCCCCCTTCTTCTTACAAAAAGGTGTCTAACTTCCAGGTTCGGCTCGCCGAGGCGAGTCCCTGAGATATCCATGCGCTTCCTCCTTGTCGGCGGCCCTGACGCAATCCTTTTTTAGTTTTGAATTAGTAGATAAAGAGAATAGCTAGTAAGCAGATGCTGAAATTAGGTACAAAGCCACTTATCTCGCCCTCTGCATGTCATGCCAAATACTTCTCATACACTGTGAGTAATGCAAATTCAACATCTTACAATAACTAAATCCTATTAAAGGAGTAGTGAGAAGCAGCGAATATCCACCTGAAGCAATAATTTGCATATATCTTAAAATAAACAATGTATCTCTGTACACCTTTTTTTTTTCTAAGGTATCCAAAGGCATATATAACCCTTTCCTCAATGAGTAATCGTGTGCAAAATACATACAGAGTCCAGTTACAAAATACTTGGTATGTCTCACATTGAGAACAATGAATATATATTGTGTTCATTACAAAATCATTATAAACAAGGTAGACTAAGTGAATCACGTTTGGAACTGTATTTCACATATTTTAAATATCTGGAACAAAAAAAATAAAAAAGAATCGTACAATAAAAATGCTGATTTAAACAAATTACAGTCTGTTATACAGAATACTTCAGTAAATAAATTACAATAAAAACATTTAGGGCCTCATGCAGAGAGCAGCGCTAACATGGATCGCCGCGCGGCTGGAGAGTTTCTAATCTCTCCAGGGTTTTTTTCTGCCGTATGCAGAGAGCCGCGATCGCCATCTAGTGGCTGTTCGCGCCAAAAAAATGGCGCGATTTTCAACATTTTCCCTCTCCACCAAGCAGCTGGCGCTCCGCGGCCGGTGGAGAGGGAAAAAAAAAAAACGCGATTTTTTCCCCAGTAGTTTCAACAGCGCTCATAGCGCTGGTTGAAACTCTCCATATGCAGAAAGGCAGTTTTATGCCCTTTCTGCATATGGAGATAAAAACTCTCCAAAAAAGGTAAATTTTTTCCCCCTCTCCAATTCTGCATAGCGCTGCTCTCTGCATGAGGCCCTTAATCAGTTAAAAATTCAGACCCCAGTAATTGGTGAGGAGCAAGGAAGATGGTGTGGGGCCGATTTCCCCTGATAATTCACGAGGGGACGTTTGTTGCCTCTTCTTGTCCGATATTTGACATAAAGAGGTTAGTAGATAGTATTACCCAGCAGGTCGTTCTATGTAATGATGGCAGGCTGAATAGGGTATATACTAAAGGACTAAAAGGCAAGCTCATGTCTTTACAAAAGGTGGCATAGCAGGATCCTGGGTGTCTCTTAAAAGGTGCCGCTAAATAATTAGGCAGATAAGCATTCACAAATGTAATACATTATAACAAGTTTCAGAAACAAATAAATACTATTTTTTTTTTTTTAAATAGTAACTACTTCTAATGCATGTCAACAGGCTAAATTATAAATGTAACAGTTCATCCACGTACAATCACCACGCAGAAGAAACCCAGGAAATGTCACCATGTAGAAGAAACCCACGGGAACGTGGCCCCCCCGCGGAAAACTCACCAGAAATTCGCCGGGCCGAAGAACATTCACGGGGAACTTACCAGCAAGAGTAGTAAAATCAGGGAACGTCGCCACGCAGAAGAAATTCACGGGAACGTCGCCACGCAGAAGAAATTCACGGGAACGTCGCCATGCAGAAGAAATTCACGGGAACGTCGCCATGCAGAAGAAATTCACAGGAACTTCGCCACGCAGAACTTCTCCACGCAGAAGAAATCCACGGGAACTTCTCCATGCAGAAGATATTCACAGGAAGTTCGCCACGCAGAAGAAACCCACGGGAACTTCGCCACGCAGAAGAAATTCACAGGAACTTGGCCACACGGAAGAAACCCACGGTAACTTAGCCATGCAGAAGACATCTGTTGCCTGTATTAAAATGCCCTTGGCCCGGCCATAAAGAGAGACTGCAGCCCTCTTCTAACACTCAGAAGTTCCTCTTCTTGCTGTAACAAATAGGATTATGATTCACTGATCTATAATAATAATAATAATAATAATAATAATAAAGCCAGCTCCATATACATGTTAGTACTTAAATAAGAAAGTGCAGCGAACAAATGGAAAATCGCTGTATAAAGGAGACACTTTTATCTGGTGGCTTTGCTGTTACCTTTGGGGACCAGACATTATAAAATGTGCACTTTTTTTGCGACCACGTCTTTACATTTAATAACACCACTAAGCCTCTTGGTAAATCATATCTACACCGCTGGTTATTTAATAATAAATACAACATAGGCACTAGGAAAAGGGACAGCTTAGTGCATACAGTATCAAGGTAGGTAGCATGGGTACATCTGCCTGACTGTCACTGATTCCTTGTAAAATTTAGCTATTTTGTGATTTGTGCCAGATTTGTACTTTGGATTGCATGATACCGCTCTACATCGCTGCACGGTCAGTATAGGGAAGTGAATAGTCAGGATTTGCAGGCTACAGCGTTATTATTGCCCAGGAGTGGTATGAATCAGGCGATCGCTCATAGCCAGAGGTGGCTCAATCAGTGTCTCCGTCTTTGACTGCACCACCTGTGCTGAAGCAGGGATATCCTGAAAACCTGTCCTGTTGGTGGCCCTTGAGGACTGGAGTTGCCCACCACTTCACAGGCAGTTACAAAGGGCTGCAGTCCCATTAGGGATCCAGGTAAGTACTACATTGTGTATGAGAAACATTGCAAACACACAGTGCATCACGCATTGTTATGAGTGGGTTAGCACTCCTCACTATTCGGAGTTGAGAGGAAGGAGGAGAAATGAACACTAAACAGAGCAACACACTGGGGATTTATTGAATCCTGTGAGATAAGCTTATCACGAACTGAGACATTCAGAAAGTACAAGGATTAATTACCAGTTCTTTCAGGAGTCTCTCCTGGACAAGCTTCATGTCTTCTTTCATACGGTGCATCTATTCAAATAGACCAAAAATAACCTGTTACTTGTAATGTGATTTAGCGCGCACCTTTCAGCAGTGGATACGTTTCATCTACAGATTTCCCATTGCTGAGGAGAACCTGTGACACGGCGTTTACCCAGGGGCGTAGCTGTTACCCGGGGGCGTAGCTGTTACCCGGGGGCGTAGCTGTTACCCGGGGGCGTAGCTGTTACCCGGGGGCGTAGCTGTTACCCGGGGGCGTAGCTATTACCCGGGGGCGTAGCTATTACCCGGGGGCGTAGCTATTACCCGGGGGCGTAGCTATAGTCCGGGCAAAGACCAGGAGCCCGCGCTCTTGGGGGGCCCACTTCCCCCCCCCCACCCTGTAGAGACAGGCGGGGGGAGACGGTATGTGGCGGCGGTGGGTCCCCGGCGTTAATCAGAAGCCGGTAGAGGAATCAGCACTTGATATATAGGCCGGGCAGGAGCGCGCTCTGCGGTCTGACCCGAAAGTCTTTCTTACTTCCGGTGTCTGCTGCTAGGGCGCGCTCCTCACCTTGTGCCGTCCTGCTCTGCCTGTGTAACAAGTGCTGATTCCTCTACCGGCTCTTACCATCTGTTTAACGCCGGGCACCCAACTCATACCATCTCCCACTGCCTGTCTCTAATACCGGTAAGCATGGAAGAGGGGGGGGGGGGGTAGCTGATGATGAGGAGGAGCGGGAGAGCTGCTGATGAGTGGGAGAGCTGATGATGATGATGAGGAGGGGGAGAGCTGATGATGATTATGAGGGGGAGAGAGATGATGAGAGGGAGAGATATAATGATGAGGGGCAGAGAGATGATGATAATGAGGGGGAGAGGTGATGATGAGGGGGACATCTGATGATGGTGATGAGGAAGAGAGATGATGATGAGGGAGAGAGATGATGAGGGGGAGAGGTGATGATGAGGGAGAGAGATGATGCTGATGAGGGAGAGAGATGATATGGGCTGACGAGGCTGATGATAGGGACTGGAATTGATGATTGATAGGGATAAGCAGATGATGCTGATGAGGGAGAGAGATGATGAGGGGGAGAGGTGATGATGAGGGGAGGGCTGGTGATGGTGATGATGACAAGGGGGAGAGCTGGTGATGGTGATAGCTGATGATGAGGAGGAGAGATGATGAGATGTGGGGCAGATGATGATTATGATGGGGAGAGAGAATGATGAGGGGGAGATCTGATGATGGTGATGATGAGGAAGAGAGATGATGATGATGATGAGGGAGAGAGGTGATGATAAGGGAGAGATATGATGATGAGGGAGAGTTGATAAGAGGGAGAGGTGATGGTGATGAGAGCTTGTGATGGTGATGCTGATAAAGGGGAGAGCTGGTGGTGATGAGGAGAGCTGAGGAGGAAGGATGATGAGGAAGAGGAGGGGGAGAGATTATGAAGAGGGGGGGGGGTGGGACAGATAATGATTATGATGGGGAGAGAGGATAATGAGGAGGGGGAGATATGAGGAGGAGGGATGATGAGGGATGGGGAGTGATGATGAGAGAGGATGGGGGCGCCACTGCGTTTACCTATAGGCAGCTTAAAGGAATGTGTTTACAAAGAAGACGACAGCACAAATAAAGTCAATTAACAGAAGAAGGGAACAGTGTGTGTTACATACCTCTGAGGTAAATATATTTTCTTCATAGTCAATACTGTGGAATACATTCTTTTCAAATGAAGATTTGAGGTGATGAATCCTACAATAAAAAGCACAATAAAAGGAAAATACTTCAGGAATGGAGCAAACACGAGACCGTTTTCTTTTTTTCAGTAAGAACAAAGAAAATAAGAAATGGAATATTATTTACTGCACAATATTAATCACAATCGCTAGGGTTATATATGCTTCTCCAATATACTCCAAAGAGGCAGCTTTTGTAACTGCGAAAACTTACGGACGCGGTCTTTTTCTAATGTAAAGGTGCACTCCACCCTTCCTTTTATTACACGGGAAGCAGGAAGACCCCGGAGCTGAACCACATTAATTTGAGCTCCGGGACCCCCTGGACACATAGAGAAAGGCTGCCCTGTCTTATCTGCATATTTAAGTCTCCTGCGTCACGCAGGCCAATAGGATGCCGCGATGGATTACGTCCCATCGGCGCACGTGATGCAGGAGATTTTGGTTTCCCCTGGAGGGTACAGTACCGGTTCCACCTTTACATGTCTGCATCTCGAGCAGGGGAGACGGCTCCTTTCAATAAAGGCTGAATTGGTTCTGCAGCAGCCGTGTCTTTTCGGTCAAATTACAAATCAGCATTGAAAGCAGTTTGTCTTTGCAAAATTCAGCATTTAGCCGGGATTCGATAGTGTTTTACAGGTAAATTATTGGGTGTTTTTTCCCCCGGCTAATACACATGAATGAACAATAAAAGCTGCAACATAAACATTGAAACTGCACGAGTGCTGTGAAGCAGCTAAAATACCTGATGATCACTCATACATCAACGAGAAATGCATGTAAAGCAGGGGGAGGTGGGACAACTTCTGTCCTCAAGGGCCACCAACAGGTGAGGTTTTCAGGATATCCCTGCTTCCACACAGGTGGCTCAATCAGTGACTCAGTCGAAGAGAATGTGGAAGCAGGGATATCCTGAAAACCTGATCTGTTGGTGGCCCTTGAGAACTGGAATTGCCCACCCCTAATACAAAGGCTATGTGATTAATACATTGTACGTGTCCCTTATATAGATCTGCTTGTTGGGAATTCCCATCCAAGATGAGAAGCATTTCACTTATTTTCTCGGGTTTCTTTCAGTGCTTCTTTCTGTGTTTCTCAGGCATTCTTCTTGGACGATTTGTACAAATATCTGATTTAATAATGAATTAGGCAAAATGCATTTGTCTTTTTTCCTGGGAAGAGGTCGGAAATTTCCCTCCAAAGCTGTTTTTAACCTGCGTTGTTACACCCGTTAGTGCAATGCGTTAACACAATCATGCTATTAGCGCAAGATTTAGCCCGAGCACTATTGAAAACAATGGTAACACATGTTGTCTTAACGCGTGCAATATTTATCGCTATATTTCTGCGTTAATGTGAGTAATAACGCCTGCTACATCATTGTATTGAATTGCTTCAACCTCTGCAGAAATAGCTTATTTTTGTCATTAAAAATAACATTATAAGTTTACCAAAAACCTCTGTAGTATAGTGAACAGTGTAAATCCCACTCTTATTTACATACCTTCTGTGTTCATTTTTCTGATATACGTTTAATGCTTGCGTCTGCTGTTTCCAGAAATTCTGAAAAACGAGAGTAATGAAAAAGAAGCAACGGAAGGTTACCTGTTGTGTGATATAAAAAAAAGTGTTTCTTTCATTGCTAAGTAAAATCAGAAAAGGTGCATGCGTGTCTCCTTACAAGTATCACATGGGGGATGTGGGTTATCTCATTTGCCAGACAATGTACTCTGGCAAGGTTAGCTATTTTGTTTGCGTCCGAGCATACGATGGATCAGTGTAGTGTTAACACGCGCAGTTAATACGTCAGTGAAATGAACATTAGAAAAGTGTTTTTTGTAGTATCTGAAGTTACAGACGGGCTTGAAATGTTTCACATAATACTAACCGGTAAAAATATTTGCACTTGGGATTTGTGCAATCTATGATGTTTTATTTAAAATACAGGATTGAAGCAGGGCGTCTCTGGAACTGAACCCCATACATTTCAGCTCAGAGAACCCCCTGTTTCTGGAGATACTTACCTCCAAAGGGGGTAAATAAATAAAAATAATAATAATTTAAAAAAAATAATAAAATAAACGTCATGGATTTCTCCTTTAAAGGATAGATAACAGAGAGTTGTCATAAATGCAACTTTTTCAGGTTGGGCTAAGGTCGTGAGTGGAGTACCTCAGGGATCAGTACTGGGACCCCAGCTTTTTAATTAGTTTATTAAATGACCTTGAAGTTGGCATAGAGAGCAAAGTCTCCCATCCTTGCTGATGACACTAAATTGTGTAAGGTAGTAACATCAGAGCAGGATGTAATTTCTCTCCAGAAGGACTTGGGTAGATTGGAAACTTGGGCAGGTAAATGGTAGATGAGGTGTAATACAGATAAATGTAAGGTTATGCATTTGGGAAACAAAAACAAACAGGCGACATACAAATTAAATGGGGCAAAATTAGGTCAATCTTTGATGGAGAAGGATTTAGGAGTGCTTGTAGACAGCAGGCTAAGCAATAGTGCCCAATGTCAGGCAGTAGCTGCAAAGGCAAATAAGATCTTATCTTGCATTAAATGGGGAATGGATGGAAGTAACCATAATTATGCCCCTTTATAAAGCATCAGTAAGACCACATCTTACAGTTTGACACCACTCCATAAAAAAGACATTATGGAATAAGAAAAAGTGCAGAGAAGAGCCACGAAATTAATCAAGGGGATGGAAATTTTGACTTATGAGACAGCTAGCTAATTTAGATTTGTTTACATTAGAAAAGAAGCATCTAAGAGGGGATATGATAACTATATACAAATATATTCGGGGACAGTACAAGGAGCTTTCAAAAGAACTATTCATCCCAAGGGCAGTACAAACGACTAGGAGACATCCCTTAAGGTTGGAGGAAAGGAGATTTCACCAGCAACAAAGGAAAGGGTTATTTACAGTAAGGGCAGTTACAATGTTGATCGAGGGAGTCATCTGATTGCCACTTCTTGGAGTCAGGAAGGAATTTATTTTTCCCCTTATGAGAAATCACTGGATGATATTTAACTGGGATTTTTGTTTGCCTTCCTCTGGATCAATTTACTGCAATTACAAATATAGGATAAGTATCTGTCGTCTAAATTAAGCATAGGTTGAACTTGATGGACGTGCCTTTTTTCAACCTCGTCTACTATGGAACCGTGTAAAATATGTCATGCCTGTGGAGCAGGTCTGAGCACTACTGCTTGTGTTAATGGTATGTACAAGTACATAGAGTAAATATTTGGACAAATCTTACTGTAAACTCTTTCTCCATGTTTTTCAGAGACTGGGAATCCTTTTCGAAGTTTGCAATCTCCCCTAAGATTGTTTCTTGGAACCGATCCAGATACTTTACCCTAGAACAGGAAGAGCACTCATCATCCCAACAAGGAACAAGAAATCCTTGACACAAATTACAGCCGCCTGGTTCCCCACTGACCTGCATTCTCGTACTTGAACATTCATCGAGGTTAGATGTTGCTGGGCTGATTTTAATGAATGTTTCGTAAAATAATCCATTTTCCTGGAACGATTCTTAAAGAAAATGTTAAATGCTGGTTACACTATGAAGGGTTAAAGACGCAAGATGCCGGCTGACCATAACTCCCTTCCCCATGGTGTTAATGACAAAGGTGGCACAGGGGGCCTGTTTTGCTTATACAATGTGTGGCACTTCAAGCTGTACCACGGAGTGGAACAAAGTATTATACAGGTATGGGTTCAACTATGGTTCTCTGAGAATAACACAATTTGTGTTGAACATGCAGTTGGGAATCTGAGAGCATTACCATGGCATGTAGCATAGCTCTTTGTATATTTCCAAACAGAACATTTCTTCAAGGGATTTATTTATTATACGCTTAAAGGAGCGGTTCTCCCTCCCTTTTTTTTTAACGGATGGGGTGTAGCGGAACCACGTTTATTTAAACTCCGGTGACCCCCTGGAGAAGATGCCACCGGTACCTCCTTGTATTTAAGCCCCTCCCAATAGGAAGGAGCGACGGATGGCGTTGCGGCTCCCTGGGAGGATGCGGGAGATTTAAATCTCTATTTTGTTTTCCCTGGAGGGGACAGTATTACCTTCAACGATAAGTATCTCAGGAACATGGGGACATTTTAGCTCCCGAGACCCCCAGCTTCCCATCCATGTGAAAAAAGGGGAGAGGGGGGAACCGAGTAGAAGCCTGCCGGCTTGCACCCGTTCCTTTCAATCTCAGACTCTGATCCCTCTGATCCATGCATTCCTCACCGTTTCCACTCTCCCCTCTCCTCTGGTACCTTTATCTTCCCTCTTGCTGTTGTGAAATAGATTCTTAAGAACAACACCCTTAAAACCTGCTAACCCATCTAACTATCGCCCTGCCTCTATCTTGTCTTCTGCCTCTAAACTTCTGGCTTGTATCTTCCAGTCTGCTTTCTTTACTCAGCTCCTATGCTCCCCTAGATCCCCTGCTCTCACTGTACTGAAACAGTACTCACCACGTGGCCAAATCTTAGTCTCTTTACTCTACACAACCTGTCTGCAGCCCTAATACTGTTGCCCACCAACTTCTCCTATGGTGTTTGGTACAAAGTCCTCTCCTGGTTTTCTTTCTATCTTTCTTATTGTTTTAGTGTATCTCTGCCAAATCCTCTTCTTCCTTTGTTGATCTACCAGTCGGTGTGCCAACACGGCCCCTCCGAACACGTGACCGCTTTAATCTCTCACTGATGACGGAACGTAAGAGGAGTTATTCCCCCCCCCATTCCATTCCTGATCACTGTAGATCGCCGGGACGTGATCTCCCCATGGAAACCGAGCGGGACGTTTGGACGGAGCTACTACATGATGGGGCCGCTGGAGTACCAGACCCCGTAACGTAGTAGCTACGTCCTGGTGTGCCCAAAGGGTTAAAGACAGCTGCTCATAAGCCCAACTCAGTAAAGCCCTATTGTGCCCTTTTCCTTCACTGTCAGTAACACTGCTACCCATCCAGTTACCTAAGCCCTACCTCCCAATGTTACCGGTATACCTTGCTGCACTTATCCCATCTGTATTATTACAATCCCTGTTTTCTGTTTGTACTGTAATGTTGTAAAAAAAACCTCTAAAGTGCTGCGTACCTGACGGGCGCTATAACAATACACACACATATATATAATATACTCGGCTTTGGGCTATGTTGTGCAGTTTGAACTTTGACCAAGAATTACTCAATTGCAACTCGGGGCTGTACCAACAGTTTGTGTTCTCGGCATCGCATAACCATCAATTTTTATCACTTAACGCAGAAGTGTTGGGTATCTGCCCATAGTTTGAGAAGCGTGGCGCTGTATTTACCCGAGTGCCAGGGTGAGCGTGGCATCAGAGTGCCACGGCCCGTCCAGCAAAGACCGGCCCTTACCCCGGGAAACCTCTTCCATTACCCTTCCCTGCAGATCGCGGCCAGCGTGCCATGGCAAGCCAGGACGCCATCTAAGCTGATGTCCTTGGGCATGATGTAGTCAGTATGTCATGGAGCCCCCAGGAGTGTCACACCACATGACATAGTGACTACACCGTGGGGCACCCAAAGGGTTAAAGGACCAATTACCTTGTACAATATCATGCCTAATATCATGCCATTTAGAATTTGACTACAATCAGATAATCTTGTTGTACTGTATGCCAAATCCCTTTAGTATCAGTCTTTACCAGTCTTAGCCAACTACATCATGTACAGTAGCAGGGCTGAATTTCATGGGCATGTCTTTTCCAACCTCATCCTATATGTAACTTGATAAGTAAACTAGGATATGGCACAAAGGCTGCAGCTCAGGGATTAAGATGCGTGTTATCCTGAAGGTGATGTTTTCAGTGAAACATTTACATTGCCCAAGTCCAACCTGCCTCCTGGGCTTTATTGGGATATATCCTAACACAGGGGCGGCCAACTCCAGTCCTCAAGGGACGCCAGCAGCACCCCATGTGCTGAAGCAGGGATATCCTTAAAACCGGACCTGTTGGTGGTCCTTGAGGACTGGAGTCGGCCACCCCTGTCATAAGGTATTATGGTAAATCTTTAATGAAGAACAGAAAAGAAACATATCCCTTCAGTAGGTGATGTACCTGAATTTTTCTTGTGAACTCCTTACTGATTTTCTGACACATCACCCCCACGCCCGAGTCACTGCCCTCCCAGACAGACCCGTCCATGGTGGAGACTTCATTTCCAGACACAGTGGATAAACTCTCTGAAACTGAACAAATACACGCACACGTGATCTACATGCTTAACATGTCACAAATGCAATACTGCTGTGCTTAAGGGAAAAAACTCATGCTTAAAGGTCTGTCTTCCTTTTTATAGGAATACTTCAGAAGTTTGAGGAATAGTTAGTCAATGGGCTGATGTATTGGTCAAACACCATTTTTAAAAAGATGAGCCGTAAAAAAATTCAGTGATTAAGATTGTCCTTACCTCTGCAAGTGAACGCTGTCACTTCTTTGGATTTAAAGAGCTTCCGGGGGTGCAGCTTTGGTTTCCGGCGCTTTTCTTTGTGGTCATCTTCTTCTGTATTGTTGTCTTCAGAATCGCTGTTTGCGTTATATATGCGCTTGAGGTTTGATGCTGCAGTGCGCACTGTGGGACCTTGAATACAGCACGGGTTAATTCAGGGGTGCGCAAAGTTTCGGAGCTGCGCCCCCCTGCTTGGAAGCCCTAGCGCTCACGTTCCCCCCGTCCTAGGACCCGGCGTCAAATGACGCCACAGGTCAAGTGACGTAATTTCACGTCACCCGGCAGCAGCATTTGATGCACGTTGCCATGGCGACGCGTCACATGACCCCACCCGTGGCATCATTTGACGCCGCGTTGCCGAAGAGCCTGCAGAAAGCAGGTAAGATAAGTTCATTTAAATGCCCTGGGGAAGAGCGCAGGGCCTCTTTAACCGCCGCGTCCCCCTAGAAAATCTTGCGCCCCCCAGTTTCCGCACCTCTGGGTTAATTACCACTTAGCACTGCAGCGGACAGTGTTTCTCTAGCACTGAAAACATAATAACGTGACGTTACCTAAAAAACACGATCAGACATTATTCTCCCTGAGCTAACACCATATTCACTGAGGTAAGCATATGCAAATATATTTTTATTCTTTCTGAAAGTGGCTAGAAATCACAGTGCGATATATCTGCTGAAGCGTGCGTCTCTAGTATTACTGCGTTGGACCATTTATAAAGCTCGAGATACCTTGTATAAGACAGCGATTATAATACCATTCATTCATTGCTCCCAATCATTTGCTTTTTAACCAAATACAATTTTTTTTCTCTGGGAAATATATTACAGGCATACCCCGCTTTAAGTACACTCACTTTAAGTACACTCGCGAGTAAGTACATATCGCTCAATAGGAAAACGGCAGCTCACGCATGCGCCTGTCAGCACGTCCTGAACAGCAATACCGGCTCCCTACCTGTACCGAAGCAGTGCGCAAGCGGGGAGACTATAGAGCCTGTTACACATGCGTTATTTACATCAGTTATACACGTATATGACGATTGCAGTACAGCACATGCATCGCTAAGTGGGGAAAAGGTAGTGCTTCACTTTAAGTACATTTTCACTTTACATACATGCTCCGGTCCCATTGCGTACGTTAATGCGGGGTATGCCTGTATAATATCATGTCTATAATAAGATTCGGTGAGATGATGTTGTTGTTGTTGTTGCAGATGAAGGAATTTGTGTCCCGTAATATCTAACGGCCAATGTGCAATGTATTCATTACTTACATGACTTTGGAAATGCAATGGATGACCTTGAATTAATAAAAGAAAGAAACTGACCCCAGGAGGGGTCCATACTACTGGATTCTGCTAAAACGGGGCGTACCAGATTCGTGGACATTAGTGTGAAGCATGTCACTCCCTGATTTTCTTCTTCCACTAGAGACAGACTGACAGGAGGCAGAGCTGTTGTCCTGAAAACAAAGATACATTTTGCAGGCGTCCAACATTTTCCAAGGAAGCAAAACACATGTTGTCTAAAGTCAGAAATCAACTAGAGAATCAAATATGAAATAAGCCCGGCTCTGCTGCGTGGTAAGAAAGGCGTTTTTTCAAGGAGGAACCTGGGGAAATATATGGTCGTGTGTAATGATCACATTGCAAAGCTGATATTTTATTAACTTACCCAAGGTCTGGTTAGCAAACATTATTAAAGACATTAGAAACATGTAAATGTATGAGTTAATTGGTCCCAGAAAATATATCTCTTAATCAGACCCAAACAGGGATAATAAAGGATGTTTTTCGGAAGCTTGTGGCTGTACAAAAACACGCTGGTTATTAATATATTAATTGTTGCACGTAGGTGAGAAAACGACGATTTGGCAGCTTTTCCAATGTATCATGTAAGATGCGTGTCAGGCAGAGCATATGAAGGCCCATACTGAGGAGGAGAGAGTGCAGATGTAGCGGTCGTTATTACCCATTAAGAACGAGTTAATGCACAAAACAACACGTTGAATAACATGCGTGTTCTCGCCTTAACCATTGTTTTCAATAGCACTGTTGGTACATAACGTGCCAGCGCTCACACAAGGCATTGCGTTAACAGGTGCAATAATGTCTGCTCCATCGGTATAAAAGAAGGCGGATGGATGGTGGATTCTGGTTCCCAGCTGGGAAGTGTTTCATATTTAAAGGCAGGGACCAGCTGTGATTAAATAATCAGCCTGCTGTGTAGCAAGGCAGATTGCAAGCTTGGGCTGGCGTTGCTGCTCCCCCATGTGGCAATTGCTGGTTATAACCTTCTAGTTCAGTGTAGGGTTATTGTAAATATATGTTTAATTGGCTCTCTTACTCACCTCTGTCTTGTTTTGCTTTCCCGCGGCTGATATAAGCACCTTGTTAGAGACAGACGTGGTTGTGTTTAGAGGTTGCTCCTGTGTTGCAAGTTCTGGTGGAGAAAGTTCCTTATTTATACGGTCTATGGCAGATTTACTCAGGGATGGACGAGTCAAAGTGGGCTGCAGATAAAGCCAAAATCTGTCGATTAACAATGGGAAGCACTAAAGGGCTTTAGTGACAACAAGGAGCTTAAACACATCACCCCGCAATTGTTTAATTTTTATTTTGAATCATATAAAAACACATGATTTGTTAAGCCAGGCAAGGCCAACTCTCGTCCTCAAGAGCCACCAACAGGTCAGGTTTTTAGGATAACTCGGCTTCAGCACAGGTGGTTCAATCAGTCCCAGCTTCAGCAAAGGTGGCTCAGTCAGCTGAAGCAGGGATATCCCTAATACCTGGCTTGTTGGTGGCCCTTGAGGACTGGAATTGGCCGCCCCTGGGTTAAGCCATTCACATAAAAAAAATGTGACTTGGGACTGAAAAACCCTGGGAAGAAAACACTGCAAAAACCATCAAGAAATGTTCCGTAGGTGGTAACAAAATAACTGATGATACGCTCATTATGACTCATTAAATATTTCCAAAATCTTAAAGCATTTAAATAGTACAAAAAGTTGACGCTAAATGATTTTTACGAGGCATGAAAATCAGAAACCCATCACAATATTTGAATTGCAAACGTCAACTTTATTTTGGTCGCCGTGAAAACATGCTTCTTACCAGAGACACGGGGCTGGAAGCCAGAGAACAACTTTCTTTCCCGCTTATTGCCCTTTCTATAGACTTTTCCGCGGATTTGACCCATTGGGCGCGGTCGGTTTTCCCTGCTGCGGAATAAAATGTCGCTGCAGAAATGCCGTTGGATTTATCTGGAGTTACGTTTTCTGGGGAGGAGCTGCACAATGAAGGCGAGGAGGATCTTGCAATAGTCGGAAGTTTGGTTTTTATTTCAGTATCTGACACATATTCTTCACCTGGAATGTAAAACAAGGGATATCATTGCTTTGTATCACTTAGCACAGGGGCGGCCAACTTCAGTCCTGACGGGTCAACAACGGCTCAGGTTTTCAGGATATCCCAGCTTCAGCACAGGTTGTTGACTGAGCCACTGATTGAGCCACCTGTGCTGATGCTGGGATATCCTGAAAACCTGAGCTGTTGGTGGCCCTTCAGGACTGAAGTTGGCCGCCCCTGACTTAGTATGTCGCAGGGCTTGAATTAGTTTTAACTGAAAGCAAATTACTTATTCGTTATTGGATCTATTCCGTTCTAAACGTATGTAATATAAAGCAGCATTCCAAACTATTAAAAACAATGACATAGGTGTAAAGCAGAAGATCTCCAGACCGGAACTTCATTAATTTCAGCTGACCTACGTAGAGGGCGCCGGACACATGTCGTTGTGGCTATTGGCTCTTGTGCTGTGACAGATTTAAACTGCCATATTGTTTACCCAGGCGGATATGGTAAAGAAGGGGGGACCCCGGACCTGAAATCAAGGCGGTTCCGCTCTGCAGACCCCCTGCTTCCCACGTTAACAAAACCGCTAGGCAGAACCGCACCTTTAAGACTACACTTAGTGCAACCTTTTTTTTTATTAAACCTGCTAATACACTCCGATAGACAATGAGTATTGCTGAGGTTGCCAAGTTTTGTGCAAACGCTGGAGGCAAGAAATATCAGTCATGCCAAGAGTGCAATCTGCTCCTTTCTACTTTTGCATTAATAAACAAAAAAATAAAGACGGATTTTTTTTTTTTTTTTTTATCATAGCCCGAATAAGTCGCCCGCATTAAAACAAACGGCTTTTGTCAGCACTTGCAAAGCATAGCGCTGTAACAGTGGCAAATACATTTCCTGTCTCTGGATATAAAACATCTAGAGCATAATGTGAGAGAACTGAACAAGGTGCCGCGCAATGTCACATTGGAAAGTACTTGTATGTATACTCACATCTAACCTGCTCGATGGACGCAGGGCTCACAGGTGACATCGCTGGCTGCGCACATTTGGCGGTTTTCTTGTTAGCTGCTGTCTTGGTTTCTATCTTGGGTTGTTTCTTTTGAGGTTTTACAGGACTGGGTTTTATAGGACTGGGTTTTATAGGACTGGGTTTTTCAGGCTTCCTCGGTTTTTCCACAGACTGTGGTTTCTTTGTTTTAGGCAAATCATACTGGAAACGTAAAATGACACCTGTGAGATATCGACTAATAAACATATATATAGTTTCCTCCCGTGTCCCGGGGAAAAATCAGTCTAAAACTGTTATAACAAGGCAAAAAACGTGCTGCAAACATCCAGTGAAACATCATCATTTATGGTTATCGAATTGCAGAAAAAGGAATACACGTACTGTAGCATTTTATATAAAGACTGACGGCATTATACTCCCATGAAATGATAACGGAGGGCTGGGAGGAAGAAGTGAGCAAAAACACAGACAGGTGATATCAATCTCCCTACTGACATAGGCCCCTATAACCAGTACATAAATGTGCAAGTGTTGTACTGTATATATGTATATATGTATATCTTTATTTATACAGCGCCATCTATGTACATAGCACTTCACAGCAGTGTTACATGGGATATAATAGGAATAAGTGCTTCAGGCACAAAAGTAACATTAGGAAAGGGAGTCCCTGTCCCAAAGAGCTTACAATCTAAGTGGTAAGTAGGAAGAACGTACAGAGACACTAGGAGAGTGTTCTGGTAAGTGCGTCTGCAAGGGGCGACGGTCGATGTATGAGGTGTATAGCATCAGCCACGGTGATCAGTGTTATCCAGAAATACCTACCTGGGGTTTGAAGATGGCCTTCCTGCTTGGGGAGGGGGGTGCTGGCTCTTCGTCAGACTCCGGTTCAGAGTTGGAGATTTCCTTATAACACTTGCTTCTTATTGCTGCTCTCCGAGGGCGCTTGTGCATGTTCTGCTCAATGGTACGTTTGGGATTCTCTTGGTTTGATTTACTAGCGCATGTTGCCTTTCAAAACAAAGAAACCCAGTCTATCCAATATTATAGTGACTCACATGTTATAACACACCTTTAGTACAGTATGTAAAAAGCAATTAAAAAAAGCTAACCTGGTGACTAAAGCATTACACCAGGGGTGGCCAACTCAAGTCCTCAAGGGCCACCAACAGGTCAGGTTTTCAGGAGAGCCCTGCATTGTGCAGAATTCTCCCCACGTGACTGCACTGTGCAGAATTCTCCCCGCGTGACTGCATTGTGCAGAATTCTCCCCGCGTGACTGCACTGTGCAGAATTCTCCCTGAGTGACTGCATAGTGCAGAATTCTCTCTGAGTGACTGCATTGTGCAGAATTCTCCCTGTGTGACTGCATTGTGCAGAATTCTCCCCGCGTGACTGCATTGTGCAGAATTCTCCCTGAGTGACTGCATAGTGCAGAATTCTCTGAGTGACTGCTTGTGCAGAATTCTCCCCGCGTGACTGCATAGTGCAGAATTCTACCTGAGTGACTGCATAGTGCAGAATTCTCTGAGTGACTGCTTGTGCAGAATTCTCCCCGCGTGACTGCATTGTGCAGAATTCTCCCCGCGTGACTGCATTGTGCAGAACTGTCCCCGCGTGACTGCATTGTACAGAATTCTCCCTGAGTGAC
This sequence comes from Ascaphus truei, assembly GCA_036426205.1. NCBI lineage: Eukaryota > Metazoa > Chordata > Amphibia > Anura > Ascaphidae > Ascaphus > Ascaphus truei. The sequence continues at coordinate 36,425 of WSYH01002813.1, read as the reverse complement.
TGCATTGTGCAGAATTCTCTGAGTGACTGCATTGTGCAGAATTCTCTCTGAGTGACTGCATTGTGCAGAATTCTCCGAGTGACTGCATTGTGCAGAATTCTCCCCGCGTGATTGCATTGTGCAGAATTCTCTCTGAGTGACTGCATTGTGCAGAATTCTCTCTGAGTGACTGCATGTGCAGAATCCCATGCTCTGTCATTTCGAGTGACTGCATTGTGCAATTCTTCGAGTTGATCATTCCATTCCCCGCGTAGACTGCATTGGTGCAGAATTCTCCCTCGCGTGACTTGCATTGTGGCAGAATTCTCTGAGTGACTGCTTGTGCAGAATTCTCCCTGCGTGTCTGCATTGTGGCAGAATTCTCCGAGTGACTGCTTTGTGCAGAATTGTGTCCGCGCTCCTGACTGCATTGTGCAGAAATTCTCCTGAGTGACTGCAATTGTTGCAAATTCTCTGAGTGACTGCATTGTGCAGATTCTCCCTCTTCGTGATGCATTGTGCAGAATTCTCCGGTGACTGCATCGTGCGAGAATTCCTCCCCGGTGATTGCATTGTGCCAGAATTCTCTCTAGTGACTGCATTGTGCAGAATCCCTCTCTGAGTGAACTGCATTGTTGGCAGAATTCTTCCCGAGTGACTGCGAACATTGTGCAGACTTCTCCCGGCGTGACTGCATTGTGCAGATCTCCCCGGTGACTCTCACTTGTGGCATTAATTCTCCCGAGTGACTGCATTGTGCAGAATTCTCGCTCTGTGACTGCTTGTGCAGAATTCTCCACGCCGTGACTGCATTGTGCAGATTCTCCTGGTGACTGCATTGTCAGATTCTCTCTGAGTGACTGCATTGCGTCGATTTCCAGTGACTGCATTGTGGCAGAATTCTCCGTGGTGACTGCATGTGTGCAGAATTTGTCCCCGCGTGACTGCATTGTGTCAGATTCTCTCTGAGTACTGCATTGTGCAGAATCTCTCTGAGTGACTGCATTGTGCAAGATCTCACTGAGTGACTGCATTGTGGCAGAATTCTCCCTCTGCGTTGATTGCATTGTGCAGAATTCTCTGTCCCTCTCTGAGTGACTGCATGTGCAAATTCTCTCTGATGACTGCACTTGTGCATAATTCTCTCTGAGTGACCTGCAATGGTGTGCAGAATTCTCCCCCGCGTGATCTGCATTGTGCAGAATTCTCTCGAGTGACTGCATAGTGCAGAATTCTCTGAGTGACTGCATTGTCAGAATTCTCCCGCGTGACTGCATTGTTGCAGAATATCTCCCTGAGTGACTGCATAGTGGGCATGAATTCTCTCTGAGTGACTCCTGCATTGTGCAGAATTCTCTCTGAGTGACTGCATTGTGCAGAATTCTCTCTGAGTGACTGCATTGTGCAGAATTCTCCCCGCGTGACTGCATTGTGCAGAATTCTCCGAGTGACTGCATAGTGCAGAATTCTCTGAGTGACTGCATTGTGCAGAATTCTCCCCGCGTGACTGCATAGTGCAGAATTCTCTGAGTGACTGCATTGTGCAGAATTCTCCCTGAGTGACTGCATTGTGCAGAATTCTCCCTGAGTGACTGCATTGTGCAGAATTCTCCCCGCGTGACTGCATTGTGCAGAATTCTCTCTGAGTGACTGCATTGTGCAGAATTCTCCGAGTGACTGCATTGTGCAGAATTCCCTGAGTGACTGCATTGTGCAGAATTCTCTCTGCGTGTCTGCATAGTGCAGAATTCTCCGAGTGACTGCATTGTGCAGAATTCTCCCCGCGTGACTGCATTGTGCAGAATTCTCCCTGAGTGACTGCATTGTGCAGAATTCTCTCTGAGTGACTGCATTGTGCAGAATTCTCCGAGTGACTGCATTGTGCAGAATTCTCCGAGTGACTGCATTGTGCAGAATTCTCTCTGAGTGACTGCATTGTGCAGAATTCTCCCTGAGTGACTGCATTGTGCAGAATTCTCATCTGAGTGACCTGCATTGTGCAGAATTCCTCCCCCGCGTGACTGCATTGTGCATAGATGTGCTCCTCGAGTGACTGCATAGTGCAGAATTCTCTGAGTGACTGCATTTGGCGATATTCTCCCCGCGTGACTGCATTGTGCAAATTCTCCTTGTTGACTGCATAGTGCAGAATTCTCTCTGAGTGACTGCATGGCAGAATTCTCTCTGAGTGACTGCATTGTGCAAATTCTCTCTATTGACGCATTGTGCAGAATTCTCCCCCGCGTGACTGCATTGTCAGGAATTCTCCGATTACTGCATAGTTGCTAACTCTGAGTGACTGCATTGGTGCAGAATTCTCCCCGCGTGACTTGCATAGTGCAACATTCTCTGAGTGACTGGCATTGATTGCAAGACTTCTCCCTGAGTGACTGCATGTGGCAAATCTCCTGATACTGCTGGGTGGAGAATTCTCTCTCTCCCCGCGGACTGCATAGTGGCAATTCTCTCTGATTTACTGCATTGTGCAGAATTCTCCCGAGTGACTGCTTGTGTCAGATTATCCCTGAGTGACTGCATTGTGCAGAATTCTCTCTGCGTGTCTGCATAGTGCAGAATTCTCCGAGTGACTGCATTGTGCAGAATTCTCCCCGCGTGACTGCTGTGCAGCATTCCTCCCTGATGACTGCATTGTTGCAGAATTCTCTCTGAGTGACTGCATTGTGCAGAATTCTCCGAGTGACTGCATTGTTGCAGGACTTCTCCCGAGTGACCTGCATTGTGCAGAATGTCTCTCCGCAGTCAGCTGACATTGTGCAGATCTGCCCTTGAGTGACTTGCATTGTCAGAATTCTCCGAGTGACTGCATTGTGTCAGAATTCTCTCTGAGTGACTGCATTGTGCAAATTCGTCTCTGCGTGTACTGCATTTATGTGCAGATTCTCCGAGTGACTGCATTGTGCAGAATTCCGAGTGACTGCAATTTTGGCAAATTCTGCGGAACTGCATTGTGCAAATTCTCCCGAGTGAACTGCATTGTGCATAATTCCCTCTGAGTGACTGCATTGTGGCAGAATTCCCTCTGAGTGACTGGCATGTGTTCGAATTCCTCTGAGTGACTGTGCATTGTTCACAATTTCTCCCCGCGTGACTGCAGTGCAGAATCTCCCTGAGTGACTTGCATTTTGCAGAATTCCCTCTGAGTGACTGCATGTGCAGAATTCCTCTGATTGACTGCATTGTGCAGAATTCTCCCCGCGTGACTGCGTGGCAGAATTCCTTGCGGACTGCATTGTGCAATTCCCTCTGAGTGACTGCATTGTGCAGAATTCTCCTGCTTCCCCGCGGACTCCATGTGAGAATTCTCCCCGCGTGACTGCTTGTGCAGAATTCCTCTGAGTGACTGCATTGTGTCAGAATTCTCTGAGTGACTGACCTTGTGGCGAATTCTCTGAGTGACTGCATTGTGCGAATCTCCGAGTGATGCATGTGCAGAATTCTCCCCGAGTGACTGCATTGTGCAGATTCCCTCTGAGTGAACTGCATTGTCAGAATTCTCCGTGTGACGAGCATTGTGCAGAATTCTCCCTCCGCGTACTCGCATTGTGCAGATTCTCCCTGAGTGACTGCACTGTGCAGATTCCTCCGCGTGACTGCATTGTCAGAAATTTTTCCCCCCCGTGACTGCATTGTGCAGAATTCTCTCCCGCGTGACTGCACTGTGCAGAATTCTCCCACGTGACTGCACTGTGCAGAATTCTCCGTGTGCTGCATTGTGAGATTCTCCCCGCGTTACTGCATGTGCAGAATTCTCCGAGTGACTGCATTGTGCAGATTCTCTCGTGTGCACTGCATTGTTGCAGAATTCTCCCCGCGTACTGCATTGTGCAGAAGTCTCCCAGCGTGACTGCACTGTGTCAGAATTCTCCGAGTGACTGCATTGTGCAGAATCTCCGTGTGATGCATTGTGCAGAATTTTCCCCGCGTGACTCATTGTGCCTTCTAGTTGTTCTAGAATAGGAAACACATTGGAATTGTACTTAAACCTTCTTATTGAGCTCCATAATTACCAGCTGTAATGTACACAACTGCTCTAAAATAATGGCTTGTTTTGATTATACGCCGTACTTAGAATGCCTCTTTGCAATGCTCTTACATGGTCCACTTTGTTTTCTCCTCTCGTTATTTGGCAATCTTAGTCTGCTTGTCTGCAACAAATACAGGAGTCAAATTGGTTTAGTAAAGTAAATCTTAATAGTGGGACAGAAAGTTCTGTGCAGCAGAAAATAAGTAAACGGTCAGTCCTCAAGACACAGTTTTTTAAACTAAAAACATAATGTGCAAAATAATCTGAATCACTACAAATGATAAATAATGTAGCGCTTACGTTCTAAGGATCCGTCTGTTTTTTCCACTTTTTTTGCTGCTGTAGCCCACGAACTTGGGTTTCTCTTTGCTACGTGGGTAATGAAGCCAACTAATATCGGTTTTGCTCTCATAACCCCTCTCTCAGTATCGGTGTCACTGAAGATATGCTCTGGTTATAGTAATTTGCAGGCTGTATAAAAGGAACATATAAATACTTCTTTTGTGTCTATTTTAGATTTATTGCTGGTCCGCATCAATCCAGTACATATTGGGTTACATTCACCTGGTTACTGAATTACAATTAGTATCAATAGCGGCATATATATATATATATATATATATTTATATATATATATTCTACTATATATTTTCTGAAATGTCTGTATGTTTGTCTGCATGCCCTTTTTCCCTAGGGCCATCGCCTTGCACTTGCCTGTCACTCCACCTCAACACTGTCCAACCCACCCCTCACACCACTGTCCCACCCTCACTGGCCTTCGGCCCAAACACTCCACACTGGTCCCAACCCCTCACTGCCTCATTGGCCTTCGGCCAACACCACTGCCACACTGCCCACCCCTCACCCCACTGTCCCACCCCTCACTGACAATCCCACTCACTGCTCTGGGCACCCTCTCAACCCACAAAACCCTCACACCGCCTCTACCACAGATGCAGTACAGAATCTCTATACAGTATCAAGCATTCCCTCCACACACGCACGAACAAGCAGCGCAACACTGCCTCTTACAAACACCCCCCTCCACCACCACCCCCCCCAACCTCATGCACCCCCCTCCACCACCACCCCCTCAAACCTCAGGCACCCCCCTCCCACCACCACCCCCCCCCCCCCACACTCACCCGAACATCCCCGCAGCGGCGCTGCTCCGGAGCCCCTCACCCCCCCCCCCCCCCCACACTCACCCGAACATCCACCGCACGATGCTGCTCCGGAGCCCCTCACCCCCACCCCCCCCACACTCACCCGAACATCCCGCACGATGCTGCTCCGGAGCCCCTCACCACCCCCCCCCCCCACACTCACCCGAACATCCACCGCACGATGCTGCTCCGGAGCCAAACACCCCCCCCCACACTCACCCGAACATCCACCGCACGATGCTGCTCCGGAGCCCCTCACCCCCCCCCCACACTCACCCGAACATCCACCGCACGATGCTGCTCCGGAGCCCCTCACCTCCCCCCCCCCCCCCACACTCCCCCGAACATCCACCGCACGATGCTGCTCCGGAGCCCCTCACCACCCCCCTCCCACACTCACCCGAACATCCACCGCCGAGCGATGCCTCCCACCAAGCCCCACCCCCCCTCCTCACCCTTGTTCCGCCGCCCCCACCCCCCCTCCTCACCTTTGTCCCCCCCGCCCCCCCACCCCTCTCTCTCCTCACCCTTTGTCCGCCGCCCGCGCCCTTTCCCCCCTCCCATCATGTGCGCCGCCCTGCATCGGCTCCGGACGGGAAGCGCGGCCCTCCTACCTCCAGCCGCTGCCTTTACCCCCACCTCCCCGGCGCTACCTCCCGCTCAGCGTACCGCTCACTGCGCGTCCCGCCTCACCTCACTTATGGCGCCAGTAACACTGTGCACAGTGCCCCGCTGCCTCAGGCCCACACAGCGCTAGGCCCACACCGGGTCTCTTTGTCCTTCCTTCCTCTCCTTCACTCTCCTCACTCACAACCGTCAGCCGGACGGCACTATCGTGGGCCCAATCGGGCGCCCACGGGTGGGGGTGGGAGCGCGTTAACAGGGAACGGGGGGGGGGGGGGAAGTTCACGGGTAGGGGAGGGCCGAGTCCCGGAGACGAGGGGGGGCCACAGCCGGGACGGACCACTAGGGGGGTGACATGACATACATAATTAGACAATACTAATGCCCACTGCTCCTCCACCCACGTCCCACACTCCCCTTCCCCCCCCCACACCTTCCCCCCGCCACTCACCTTACGGCCTTCCGCCTTTTTTTTTGTGTTTTCCTTTCCGCCCCCCAGGTCCCCGAGACGCCCCCCGTCCCCCTTCTCGCCCCGCGCCCCAGATCCCCTTCTCCCCCCCGCTCTGCCCGCCTTCGAATCACCCCACCTCTGATCACCCTTCTCCCCCCCCCCTCGGTCGCCCTTCTCCGCCGCGGCTCTCCCCTTTCCCCCCCGCAGCTCCCCTTTCCCGTCCGCCCCGCGCGCTCACGGCCCCGCTTCGCCCCACCCCTGCTACCCCTTTTGATCCCCCCCCCTTCTCCACCTTCTCCCCCCCCCCTTCTCCCTTGTCCCCCCGGCCACCCCCAGCCCTCGTCCCCCTTTCCGGGTCCCTCTCCCCGCCCCCCCAGTCTCCCCCTTCTTCCCATGCCGCCACCCCGCTCAACCCTTTTCTCCCCCATGAAGCGGACCCACCCCCCCTCAGTCGACGCGCGAAGAAAAGGTCATGGGGGTGGAGTGGGGTGGGACTCAACCTCCCATTTTATGCTGCCGTGCCTCTCCTCCGCCCCACCTCTCGAGAGATCCCTTTCTAATTCATTCAATTCTTACTCTAGCCCCTCACTCGTCCTCTCGTGGTCTCCCCTTTACTTATCTCCGCCCCCCCTCTGCCCCTTTCCATTCTCGGTACCGCCTCTCCGCCGCATAGCCCGCGGCGTATCTGGAGCGGCCCCACTTTCCCCCCCTCTGCCCCGATTTCTCTGGTCCTCCCCCCCCACCTCTCACCCTTTCATAGACCTCAAACTTCAACTCCCACCCCCCCATCTCCCGCTTTTCTCCCCCCAACCTAGGCGCCGCTCGTTCACTCCTTTCTTTCCTGGTCTTAAGTTGATCTCGCACCCCGATAACACCTTACCTCTCCCCTTATGTCTCCCCCCCCGACCACGTCCCCTTATCCTCCAGACCGGAGCCCCCCCCTTCGCCTTTCCCCCACCCACCCGCCTCCCCTTTCCACCCCCCGCTCACCCCCTTTCCCCCCTGTCCCCCCCCCCCTGCCGCTCCCCTTTCCACCCCCCCCGCTCACCCTTTCCCCGTCCCCCCCTCCCCGTCTCCCCCCCCTTGTCCCCCCCCACCCCGCTCCCCCTTTCCCCCCCCCCTCGCCTCCCGCTTTCCCCCCACCTCTTCCCTGGCTCGCGCCCCCTTTCCCCCCCGTCCCCTTCCCCCGCCCTTTCTCCCCCCCTCCCCTCCCCCCTCTCCCCCCCGCTCCCCCGTTTCCCCCTTTCATCCCCCCCCTCCACCGGTCCCGCTTTTCTCCCCCCTCGCTCCCCTTTCTCTATCCCCCCCCGCTCCCTCCCTGCTACCCCCCCCGCCCCCTTCCCCGCCCCCTCGTTCCTCTTCCCCCCCGCTCCCCTTTTAACCCCCTCCTCCTCTGCTCCCCTATATTACCCCCTTCCTCCGCCGCTTTTACCTCCCCTTCCCCCCCTCCTCCCTTTCCCCCCTCCTCCTCCCCCTTTCCCCCCCTCCTCCTCCCCTCCTCCTCCCCTTCCCCCCCTTCCTCCTCCCCTTCCCCCCTCCTCCTCCCTCGTCACGCTCCCGACCTCCTCCACTCCCCTTCCCACAACCCTTCGCCTTCCCTGCCCTCCCGCCTCTCCGCCTCTGCTTTCACACGCCCACGCCGCCTCTGCCTTTCACCCGCCCTTACTGCCTTCCGCCGGCCTCTGCCCTTTCACCCACCCACCGCCTCAACATGCCGCTGCATTGCACTCAACAAAACACCCTCCACACTCGACAACATACCTGCCGCACACACACCTGCTGCCCCTCCCTCCCGCCCTCTACGCACCGACATCACTGACCCACCGCCTCACACCCTAGCAGGACCCCCACTCACAGCACATCCTCAACATACCCATGTGCACCCGCCGCCTCACACCCTAGCAGACACACCCCTCACATTTTTATTACATCTGTTTATGTCACCAAAATATACATTGTCTGTGGTGTGTTTTACAATAAAACATTTTTAAACAACATCGTATTACATTTTCTTCCATCTTTCTTTTCAATCATTATTATCCAACCTTTACAACAAATACTCACCTATTGTTCCACGATTTAAAAAATACTACCTTTACTTCTTTACCATCCCGGGCAACGCCGGGTCTCTCAGCTAGTATATATATATATATGAAGTGTGGTTCTAATGTTTTAAGTTTAACGTTAAAGTTTTAAAAACAGAACGGTCTTTCCACAAATGTATTGATGGGTAAATCTCACTAGCATGTCACACTCATTTAAAGCAGCACTGCTGGCGAAATGTTCCCCCACCCCCAATAGGTTGGAAGCAGGGGGATTTCCAGAGATAACCCGTGTTAATTTCAGCTCCAGGACCCCATACTTTCTCGGAAATCTTACCTCCTAGGGGGTGCCGGTATCTCTGCTCAGTTTATAAATGTCCCACTCATTGTTGCCAGTAGGAAACCGCAAGGGATGATTTCACAGGCTTCCTATTGGCCCGCAGGATGCGGGACATTTAAAGCTGCCATATTGATATCCCCAACTTGTCCCATCTGGCTGCTTAGCGGCACCCCCTTCCGAGTAAGTATCCTCGGAAGCGCGGTCCCGAGCTGAATGCATATAATATATAGATATATATATATATATATATAATATAATATATATCTATATATTAATATATATTCATGTAGAGGTATCAGTCCTGTGTTAGCCGAGCTTCAATAATCAAAAATAAATAGATGATACCGTTCTGTGGCTACCGAAATACTCAAGGTAATCTCTTAAACAACGAAAGGAGAACGGTTGCATGAATACAAATTTTGCAACTGTTCGGGACACTTAGCATGGCCTAAACAGAGATCGAAATTTTATGAGTCATTACTGACCACAGTGAATCTCTCTTCCCATGAGCGCTATAGGCCATGTCTGTACATACTGTGCATATATTATCACACACAGCTTCTCTCACCCATACTTATATCCTTGTTTTTTTTCCATCCTATACACCATATGGGACACATGTAATCCACACCACTTTTAGTTATGCTACTACCTTTCACTTTCCACACCCAAACCCACCCACACCATTTATATCCACTCCCACTCCACACACACCTTTTGTAAAGCACTGTATATACTGTGGGCTCTCCATTCATTTTTATTCACACTGATACACATACACACTCTTTCATCACTTGCTTTCCAGAACCTTTTGACACCTCCAGCCATAAAATACATCCACACCGGGGGAAGGACCAGCACAGATAACATTCCAATAGACACTGTTTATAGTATAGCTTTTGCTTGCTTCATTCATTGTAACATCGCCGGAAGATGAGATCAGTGTATCTCGAAAGCTCGCACAAATGAAAGCATTTCGTTAGCCACAGTACGGTATCATCTATTTATTTTTTGATTATATATATAGTTTTTTTTAAGTCTTGCCAGGAGTGCTCCATTAATTAAACATGACAATTGAATCTAACTGTAGACAATTAACCCAAATAACATCACTTAAACTACAAGCAGATCATTTGTGTTTACAAGGGAAGACCCTGCCCGGATCCGCATGGATTAACGGCAGTCGCTTGTTTAATATATTAAATGGGGGCGATTGGCATCTTTATAAGACATGTATTTGCCAATATTTTTAACTTTAAATGTTCTGGTGGTTTTTACAATGTATATCTAATTTATTTTACGGTAAGAATGTTTGTGGGTGAAAATAAATTGCCGAGAGGTTACTGAGGATGTAGTAAAATGTAGAAGGATAAGGCAGAATCCCATGTATTTCCTGATACGTTAACCCACATCTCACCTTTTTTTCGTTATCCGTTTTACTGTTTTGTTTTTTCTCAGTTGATTTCCTTTAAAAAAAAAAAAAATACGTTAAAAGAATATTTTAAATGTAACAAAATGTTAGTCAGGAAATGGCCAGGGTATAGTCTGCAGAAGTCACCAACCTATGAAATGAGAGACCAAGCTCTGCGGGCAAACTGCCCAGGTGTTACTGTGCCTGAAGTATACTGTACAGCATTGTATTGGGAGGTCTGAGGCTGGCTTTGTGCCTACCGTGTGTTACAGCCAGAGAGCGCAAGTCCAATCCTCTTACAGGGAGGGCCCCGATGTGTATGAACGGGAGAATGGGAGTGAGGGTGCCCGTGGTCACATAGCCCTGCAGCCGCGGTCACATAGCCCTGCAGCCGCGGTCACATGGTCCTGCAGCCGTGGTCACATAGCCCTGCAGCCGCGGTCACATGGTCCTGCAGCCGCGGTCACATGGTCCTGCAGCCGCGGTCACATAGCCCTGCAGCCGCGGTCACATAGCCCTGCAGCCGTGGTCACATGGTCCTGCAGCCGCGGTGACATGGTCCTGCAGCCGCGGTCACATGGTCCTGCAGCCGCGGTCACATGGTCCTGTGTCCGTGGTCACATAGTCCTGCAGCCGCGGTTACATAGCCCTGCAGCCGCGGTCACATAGCCCTCCAGCCGCGGTCACATGGTCCTCCAGCCGTGGTCACATGGTCCTGCGGCCCGTTTCAGGCCCTAACACAATAAGGTGGCACACAGCTTTACTTGTATAATAGATGTGCTTAAAAGGAATATTATTTAATGGTAGAGGAATAAGAAATACTAACCCCAATTCCCCAGTACCTGTAAAAGGTTTGTGACCATCTGCCATGGCTAAGAGGATTACAAATGGTTAGGAGAGTAATACTAAGATTATTATGTCGTTAAAACAGAAAATCTATCAACAAATGAATTAGTCTAAATAATAGTGACTGAAAAAAGCCTGGAAAAAATAAACTGAAACGTCACCGTTTCTCTTTCTGTATCTTTCATTGCCGCCAGAGAAAATCCTGCTGCTTCTGGGGATATTTCCTGCTGTTCACGATTTATTGTCCTCTTTCTGCCACTGGTCCGGTCGCTGTTCTTAGTAGAAACTTCCTTTTTTGCACAGTTCTTGGATATTTCATTTGTTCTGTTGTAATCACTTGATTTTAAAGGCATTTCCGGCTTGGAAATTTTTTCATTTTTAACAGTATTCCGACATTTTTTCTTTTCAACACTTTTTGTTTCTGTAACTTTTGTAGATGCTGAAACATACGTTGCGCTGGTTTCCTTGTTTGTATTTTTACATGCTCTTACAAGCGGTCGGTTTTCGGTTATCTCATCAGCTTTAACAGTTTCCCCTTCATGTTTCGGGGAATTTTCATCCTCAAATATTGAATAGAAAGCTTGTTGTTTGACCTTTCGGTCGCTGACCATTTTATCTATTGGCACAAAGAGGAAGATGAAAATTCAAATGAATGTTTACACTATTGGTTTAGCTAAGTGTATTGCTTTGTAGTGATTTAACAGACGGTGTCTAAAAAAAACCCAATGACAAACACAAAAAACTATTTATATAAAAGCACATCAAGTGAATCAGCTATGCTCTCCTGCAAGGTGAATGTATAAATACTCACTTTGATTTGCATTGCACAGTAACATATACTTAATTTCAGTATGTATGGATGTGTCAACGATCTGACTTTAATGACTAAGGAAATGTATACACTTATTTCAATTACAGATGACTTACATTTCTCATTTTTTGCATGACAATGGAAAGTGATGATTAATGGTGATGTAGATTTGTAACGTACACCATAATAAAAATAACTCAATCTTATATAACACTTACAATGAAACGTGTTTAACCTCATGATAGAAAATAAAGGACAGGGAAAGCAAGACCCCGTGTAGGTAGGGACTGAACGTATCAATAAAATCATGCTTTGATTATCCCCAATCTGGTTCACTAAATAAAAACGGCAGCAATTTCTATTTCAGTTCGCTGCTTAATAAGACTTTGATAATTGACTATACTCTAGTTTGAATGCTACTGTATGTAGTTTTGCTTGACTGCACTTAAGCCTAATGGGCTGTGAGCAATATAGATTGAATTACATCAAGTATAACACAACTGCAATACAAAAGCACTAATAGCGATTCACTAGTAGAGACCTGTTGGACTATCTCTAACAGTACCTGTATTCTCTACCTTTTGACGATTTTCTTGCTAAAAATAGTCATTATTGTATTTACACACAGAGTTTGTGAAACTGAGAAACTAAATCAGTGGATCTTTAAAAATGATGGGAAAAGAACTATAAAGAACCTACTCACCACATTCTGGGTTAATCGCAGCATTCTCAATCAGCTGCTTATCTAACACCTTGGTGAACAACCAATTCTCACTATACCTACTGTACGTAACTATTATAAAGTTACAGATCTCTGTGTCTACACCAGAGAGCAGCTGTGTTCCCTAAGGCTGAGTCCATGGTCAGCGCTTATCCGCTGACCCGTGCTGACGCTTGTCAGTGAGCCCCTGCAGCCGCAATGAGAGCGGCTTTAGCAGGGGCTCACGCACGCTTCCGCAGGCTTGCGGAGGCGTAGCTCGCAAATTTTTTTTTCGTTTCAGCGCTCACGGGAGCGCAGGGCCGGTCACGTGAGCGGTTCGACCAATGAGGGCGAACCAGCTCTGTGACGTCACTGGCCCGCCCCCGACACGCCCCCGGACGGCGTGCGAACTAAGGCCAGGAAAAGCACCCGCTTTCCCTCAGCCTCAGCGCGCCTCCGCACGGCTGGAGTCACCATGGACTCAGCCTTGGGCGCTTTCTTTGGTGGACTCTTATTTGTGTATTGAGCAAACAAGAATATATTCGTTTGTAACTTAAAGATACAACGTAACACACACACACACCAGATTTTTACGTATTTGTATTTTTTTGTGACAATGTTTACAGATATATCTTACTTATTTTTAGCCATTTTGAACTAAAGCATAATTGTATTGATAAGTGAATTCCCTATACTTCCTGTCCTTTATTATCTGTGTAAGAAGGTAGTGCCCTGCTAGCACCCCCCTCTGCTATACACATTAGTAGCTTTCACTTGAACAGGTTGTTCTATCAAACCTAATTTTCAACCTAATGATGCAGCTATGTTCTCACCTTGGTTAGACAGAAATCTTTTCGATACGCTTATTTTCTCTTCAAGACATTTAGAGGTAAGTCTTTCATATTCCAAGGTTATCTGTTTTGTGTTTATTTCACATTCACCCAAGTAGCTCTCGTTCAGACCAGGCAATCTATAAACAGAGGAATCATGTAGAACTGCAGTACTACATTTCAGTTTGGCATTTACCATTAATTAACTGTTTTCTTTCACTAATACAACTTTTCACAACTGTGCAGTTACTTTATCAACCAAAGTTATTACCATTCAAAGGATTAAAGCACTAATGAGCTCAGCGAGCGCTCAGGACGTTTCCGGACGAAATTCTCGATGGAAGTGAATGGGGAAATGCGGTCTTATTGGCCGCTTAGGCTGACATAGAATAAGCCCCTAAGTAAAATAAAAGGAAAAGAAAGCGGGTAGGAAGACACGTTATGGTACTTACAGAGGTGAATCTTTTCTGCCACCCGGATCTGTATCCGGCACAATCTCTGTATGTTCATCTAGAAATACCCAAAACATGAATCACAATGCAGCTGATGCACGAAAAGACAACACAACAAAGATTTAGGGTAAAGAATACTGACCCCACTCTCCTTTCTCCGGAATCCCAACATCCTCATCAGCCTGCATCATTTCCACAACTTGGGCAGCGGATATAAGCTAAAGAGACAAAAATAATCCTATTTAAAGTCTGAATGCAATAGAGCACATATCCGGAACAGAATGACGTTTTCCTCCCAAGTACCTTCTGAAAGTGTTGGGTTTCTATTTTGTCGTTGGACCTGCCCCAGTTGCGCACACTTTTATTTACTGTGGAAATTGGTATGCTGGTCTTTTCAGCGGAATGAATCATTTCTAACGGGGGTTTAACTCGTCCTTGTCGTGGCGTTGCTGCAAAAAGACATTGTGATTCGTGAAAAAGCACGACTACAAGTTTCAAATATCACAAGAAAATAATAAACAAACTAATTACGTGTGGTTTTAAACGACATGGTTCCCTTTTAAAATAGTTATCTGATGCTACAACGTCAGAATTATACCATGACCGATGTTATTTCTTTTCAAAGACCACGTAGCAAAATATATGTTGTGACTGATTTAATAAGGCTTTTAATCAATGAATACTGTAGGTCAGATTCACTCTTTTCAATCTCCCAGGCAGCTTTTATATTTTCTTCCTTGAGATAGCATAAAAGGTTGAGATGTTATTTTTAAAACAAGCATAGGTGGATATGTTTAAAATATCACAAGTTTAACTCACATGTTTTAGATACCACTGACGGGGTTCTCATATTCAAACCTCCTGTGATAGGAATAATCATCGATGCTTCTGAAACTTTACTTTTACTGGGGGTAACCAACTGAGAAATAATATAATATACCAACATAAAACAGCATGGTTAAATGACTTGATTTTGGCAACAACAAAAAAATTGGCAAATGTTTGGGGAACAAACATGAAAGTAACATATTTTTCTTAATTTCTATAGTTTATTTATCTCTTCAGTCCACTAAGGCAGGAGTGGCCAACTCCAGTCCTCAAGGGCCACCTGCTTCAAGCGCAGGTGTCAGTGCAGTCAGAGTACTGAGCCACACTGTGCTGAAGCAGGGATATTTATAAACTGTTGGTGGCCCTTGAGGACTGGAGTTGGCCTCCCCTGTCCTAGGGGATAACTAATACACAGATACGATTGAAGGCACATTTAAACGGGTGTGTAACATACTTTCATATTGTAGGCATTTAGTAGGAAGAGTTAGGGGTTATAAATGATAAAATAATGTTTTGGGGAATATATTTAAGGTCTGACTACATCGTGCATCCCTTTTTGTCAATGCTGCAGCACCTTATTCTTCTAAAACGTCTCACATCCCTGTAAGTTATCCCCAAATATGTGTGCAGAGTTCTAGCACGTGTACCGGTCTGGGAAATGTTGCATTGCTTGTTTACAACTCCCATTAGGTTTATATGCTTCCTTCCCAAAGAAACGAATATCTCAACATGATCAAAAGTATAGTACCTCTAAATGCTGATCATTGTATACATCTGCCTCGTAAAAATACATTCTAATCAACAATTTTCACTAAAATACTTGCCTTTGAGTGATTACTGTCGTCCTGGTTAGTGCACTGGTTGAGGTTTGAAGTTGTTGAAAGAAGCTGATTTTTCATCTTGCTTTTTTCAACATCTGGTTCTGTTACGTGTTTTGCAGAGGAAATGGATACTTGGCTTTCAGGAATAAGGATCTAAACCGAATACAGTGTTCACAAACTTGGTTAACAATTTCAAAGACGCAGGTTTGTACTTTTAGGACCACTTGCTACTATCGACAAATATCCTCAGAGAACTACCTAAACCAGGAGTGGACAACTCTAGTCCTCAAGGGTCACCAAACAGGTCAGGTTTTCAGGATATCTCTGCTTCAGCACAGGTGGCTCAATCAGTGTCTCTCAGTCTTAAACTGAGGTAGTTCTATGATGATATTTGAGGATGGGAGTAAGTGGTCCCAAACATTTGCATCTCTAATGTAGCAGCAACCCAAAAACACACAACACCACAGCCAGGGTATATACTGTATGAGCTTGTACTGTACATTAAACTATTCATGTTCAATTAACCTTTCATGTATAAAATCCCTTTTTTTTCTGTTGGTTTGCCCATGCCTGACCTTGTTTATCCTTGACCTTCTTCTAGGTCAAGATGACATTTCTTTTAAACATAATGTGCTCAGCTACCACTTTATCCCTACTCAATCATGCTTGTTTATTTTATTTGTATCGAACACAATACCATAGTAAATACTGTAAAAAGGCTTATTAATATCATTGATTTTTTTTGGCGGGTGGGGGGCTCCGGGGGAAATGTGAGGAAGTTCTTCTTCATGGAAATGGTGGTAGATCTGTGGAATAAACACCCAACCGAGGTGGTAACACAGGAAGGGGATTGAAACCTGCTTGGGATAGACATATAGCTATTATTCTAAATATGGAACTATGGGATCTGATGCGGTCTGAGGTCGTACAACAGAAAGGGAAATGGTCGGACTAAGTGGATCAAGAAGTCCTTATCTGCCGTCACAGTCTATGTTTCTATATATATCTCCGATTAGTTCGTTACAATGAGTTGACCTTCACTTTGAAGGCTTCGCTATGCCAATTAAAATCTTTCCCTTGAGAAATAAACTTTGGTAGAAAATGGAAGCGGTTTGTGATAACAACAGTCATTACGAAGGCGTCTTATTAATAACATTTACATGTGAGACAGGGTTCTTTTTCTTGGATGTTTCAATTTCTGACAAATAAAATGACAATGTTTAAAGCAAGGCCTTAACATTCTAAACATTTATAAAAGTGAAAAAGTAGAGGATTTTTTTTTTCATTTTTAAGACATCTCTTAGGAATGTCAAATATTTGCTGAAATTAGTCACTACAAAACAGCATTTCTTGTACAAATAAAATCACTTTGTTTTTTGCATATTGCTTCTTTTTTTTTACACAAAATAATCTGTAATGCTAATTACCTGTGATCCACTTTCATCAAAAAGTATGTGTACTGCTGTTTTTGCTACAGAAACTGTTTGTTTTTTGGTAAATCCCTATGGAAACCAAATAAATAGTTAACAAACGAATTCTGAATTCAACCTTTAAACATTTTAGGTATACAGCACATCACAAATAAGATGCAGAAAATAAACAATCCATGAAGTATTCTTCCAGAGAGATGTGTAGTATATCAGCATACAATATACTGACAGCTCATGTGGCATTTAAATGCAATATTAACAATTTAATATAATTACATTTGGTTTAGTATTCATTATTTAATCATGTGTATGCAATGCAAGTAGATCTGTGTAGGACATGACAACAAAAAATAGCATCTTAATGAAGAAAACAAATTCATACCTTGAATTTATTGGAACCAAACACTTTTCTTGTAACATCAAAAATATCCAACACAGAATCAAAATATATTCGTATCTGACTCCCATCTTTATGGCCAACGGTTGTTGGATTTCTAAGAACAACTGTTAACAACTTCTTAGTACCTATTTCTGTTCAAAACATAAGATTATATTGTGGAAATATTGTAATAAATATTATATATATATATATATATATATTACGAGCAATTCGCAGGGAGCATTTTTCATAGATACTGACAAATTTGGTACCTTCCACATTGTACGCCTCCACATCCTCTTCTGTGATGCAAACTGTTTCCCACTGGTAATCCTTCATAAAAAAAACAAATATATTGCAAAAGCGGGTCATTATGTGCAAGGTTAGAGGACACACACAATGTCAATACTTCCGTTCGGCATCATTTGCTGTAGGATTTATTTCACCTCAATTTGCTACGAAAATATATAGCTCTAGGAATTGACACGGTCATCATCCTTATTCAATGCCGCCTGCTCATGTGAAGGAACGCGGTTACAAATGTCAAACCGTGACCTATTTATCAGACGCAATCACGCTTGTTTGTTCTTCCACTAAATTATTTTGGATTTATTACAAAAAAAGCAATGACACTTCTTTTGGTCATGAATCACGAGTTGATATGTTCTATAAGCAAATGAAGAAAAACAATACTGTCCTACCTCACCATTGTCATCTGTGGCGATGTAGAAGGAAATGCTTTGGGTACCGACATTAAAATCGATCCAAAATTCTTCTAACTTTTCATCAGATGGTATACGAAGCTGCAGTTGTATAAATGTAACAATTATAATCAACCAAGTACATAAATACATTACAAATACAGGACTGCATTAGTTATGTATGATAAAGTAGGTAGCCATAATACTGTATTAGAATAAAGCTTTATAAGAATAATGCTTTATAATATCAGGTCATGCAGTTTTTGAGCTAATATGCCGAAACGAATTTGTAGAGAAGTGAAATGAGGTTACCTCGTGGTTTTCTAGATAGGCTGAAAGGCAGGGGTAGGTAAACACTCTGCAAGAACAGAAATGGCATTAACGCCATGCATATTGCAGGCCTGCATGACGGCAAAAGGGATAACATAATAAATGGAACAGAACATAACCTCATAGTCTAAATAGGAGGAAGAAGCATTGTGAGCCAAGTTTTCTATGCAGCTGTGACTTTCTGAAGGATTGTAGGGGTGACCGGAGGAAATGAATATCCTTACTCAAGACACAGTGTGGCGTTTTAAGTTTTGCGGGTCTAGAACAGGGGTGGGCAACTCCAGTCCTCAAGGGCTACCAACAGGTCAGGTTTTCAGAATATCCCTGCTTCAGCACAGGCGGTGCAGTCGAAGACTGAGCCACTGATTGAGCCACCTGTGCTGAGGCAGTGATATCCTGGAAACCTGACCTGTTAGTGGCCCTTGAGAACTGGAGTTGCCCACCCCTGGGTTAACCCCATCACTGCCAAACTCCAGCAACGCGCTTTGGCAGTGAAGGCGTTAATGTTTAATGGCTTCTCACATATAGACCCAAAAGTGCTGAACGCTGCAATGGGAAATACAAGAAAATGGCGTCAATTCTCGGCCATTTTTAAGGAGCCCCGCACAAATGATTTGGATTTCCAAAGGGAAAGTGTTTTATAAAAGATACTAGACCCCTATCAAATGAAGTGGGATTAATGGGCAGAAAGAGCGTATTGATGACAGTTCCTGCTCCTTTAACCCTTTCCCTGCCAATAAGCAATGGTTTGCCCGCCCCTATGGGATATCTTTAAAACCTGTCCTATTAGTGGCCCTTAAGGACTGGAGTTGTCCATCCCTGGTCTAGAACATATACACCCCCTTTAATATGTGCATCAATACAATCCACACAATGATAAGTAATTAGCTAAGTTGTCGATCGATCTGTTCTCCTGTGATCGATCGGCGAAGATTCGGTTCACTAAATGGCTTTCAGTGCAGCACAAGAGGACCAAAGATGCAAAGTTCTGTGGGTAAGGTCATGTGACCAGGCAGTCACTAGATACAATTGGTGCACTGCTAGAGAGAGGGCAGGGCTCAACAAGGGGTGTGCCAGAGCCTGTTTCAGAAGAGGAGGGAGATGTGACTTTGTAAATGGTTACTATAGAAACAAAAAAGGCTTGTTGCATTATAATACATTAAAAATGTACGTCAGAATTGTTTTTTTTTTCAAATGCTACAAGTATTTTCTCATAGTACAGAACTGATTTTATTTTCATTTTTTTAAACCACACAAGTAGGATATTGCTTGGCCTGCAGCTTTAAATGATATAGTGAAACAGCTCTAAATGCAGATGCACACGTACATGTAAAAAATAAATAAAATGTGTAACATTGTTACCTGCGTTTGACACCCAGCATGCCATTCACCAGATTAAGGAATTTTCTGCAGTCCTTTTAAAACAACCGCAAGAGGCAAATTAGAGAAATTGACTTATTTATTTTTTAATCGCTAAAAATGTAATGATGAAACGTACTGTTTCAAAGTCCGAGTCCTTTATTCCTTTAAACGCGTCGGTCACAAATCCCATAGGAAACCACTGCCTGGCAAGGTCTCCTCTTTGTTTTTCGGAGGTCATCCTGCATAAAGCTTCTGTAATTGCCACTTGCAGGTCATAATCTGTGAAACAATAGGATTTTCAGCACTGACCAAGACCCCAAACCAACAGTTTAAAATATCCCTTTGAAATGAAATTTGAGATTTCAAAATCCTACCAGACAACAAGGGGACTTACCTCCAGCATCTAAAATTCTTTTACCCATGGCGGACCTGCGAAATAGCACCAAACAATGTTTATTTAAATGTATTGGTTAAACAGAAATAATCATCACGCTTTATTTTTCAGTTCTATTTTCCGTTATATGTTGGAAATTCTTAAAAAAAAACAAAAAAAAAAACAAGTTCTGTTGCTGAATACTAGATTTAAATAAAGAAGCATTTTAGTATTATTATTTATTTAAATGTTTTACTTCTATCAGAACAGTGGGGTTTGCGGAGCGAACGCCCATGGTTTCAAGAGCGGCCAGCATGTTCCTGCCCGCAATCTTGGGATATCAAGATGACCACCTGGGGTCAGGACTCAACCGGCAGCCGAAATAAAAGCCGTGACATCACCAGGAGGCGACCTCGGGGCTTTCTATTGAAGAACCCCCCACCCATCCCCCGCAGGAGTGTTTGCAGACCGTAGCCATATTTGTAGTTTGTTGTGTCAGCTGCCGGCACAAAAAAACCCCCCTACAAATGTCTCTGGAACCAGGAGACCACCAATTCCGGGATCACCGATGAGCTCCATGGGACAACCCCCCCCCCCCCTTTGTTCAGGTAAAAAATGCTATGAGGGAATCCCTTTTTTTACAGTGCCTTGCTGTGTCTGATGCCTAAACCTGTTACCCATTTGGAACAAAGTTTGTTTTGTCTCGTTGTAGAAAGGTTTATACCAAATGTGTTGGATGGATAACACAGCGACAGCTCTTTAAATAAATAACTTTAACACGGCAGCTTTATAAATATAAAGTGATGCTACTTCTGCTTTATAAAGAATTAGTGTTACCTTACTTTAGGCTTCCTAGACGCAGCGCACTTTAGCCGCTATTTCAAGCGGATTACAGAATAATGAATGACACCTAACTCCGGCATATAATAGTGTGTAAATATTTACATGGTAGAGCTCATCTCTTGCGTAAAAAGGATCTTTTTCCTGACGTCTTGAGGTATTGTGTCGAGCATGACATTCACTTTGCGCACCGCCTAGAAGACAATATAAATACTAAACATTCAGACCTATATCTGTCAGTCACAAGTGTCTGTCGCGCTCTCTGTCTGTTTGTTGGACAGCTCATTGAATGTACTCGTCAGGAAAATTGTCCAATTCTGACATTTGACCACCGCAAATAAAAACCCCATGTGTGAGCACATTCACATGTCTCAGACAGGGCTGCAAACCCTGCCCTTCCCCATTATCTTTTAGCATACAGTGCTCCCACTGCAGCCAGGGATTCTGGGTAATGACATGCAAATGAGCACTCACAGTGTTTCCTTTCTTGTCCATTTTAACATGGGACCCCTAGAAGCTTCTGCCTGCCGCATTACACAGCGTGTACATCACAGCCTGGGAAATGTGGCCACAAAAATGTCACCTACATTTTTTTTAGAGGGTCTTTTTCTACATACAACAGCCGAAAGAATGGGGAATATTGTCTGAAACAGATCGATCAGCTGCTTTGTCTGATACAGTATAAGCCCCTTAATCTCCACTCTCCCATCACCAGGCTGTGTATATACCATCTCAGGAAGTCTTACACATTGCTTCAAAACATACAACTTAAAAGAGGTATTAAAGGAGTACTCCAGGCGGCATATCTTGCTTTTTTTTTTTAGTTATATAATTGAAGCCGGGGGTCTTTGGAGCTGCAGGGGGTCTCCGGAGCTGAAATTAACACAGCAGCAGATGCCCTGCTTCCCAAGATACTTACCTCAGTAAGGGGGTCCCGGTATCTCTACAGGTAGCACCTCTGACGGGGCTTGTTGGGGCTACCATAACGGCTGCTTTAAATGTTCCGAGTCTTGCGGGCCAATAGAAAGCCGTGATGTCATCCCTTGCAGCTTCCTATTGGCCCGCGTGACAAGCGATATTTAAACATGGGAGACACCGGCAGCCCCTACGGATGTACGTATCTCGGGAAGCAGGGGGTCCCCCCTAGCTGAAATTAACGGGGGTTCAGCTCAGGACACCCCCTACTTCAAACTTGTAACTAACATAAATAAAACAAGCAAGAAATACCACTGGGAGTGCTGCTTTAATCACTGCATGTAGTGTCACTTTATAATAAAGTCATTAAACTATTTCCATAAATATCTCCACATATGGCATATGACTACATTAGAAAAAGAGCCAATCAATAATCGTGTTAACAGAATTGCAATCTATTTTAGCAATGACTACAAACAGTATTACTGCGACAGGACAAATGGGCAAACAGCACCACCTAAAGGGCAAATAGAGTAATGCGGGTGCGGTGGACATCAGAGAGGGACCCGAATCCCGTAATGAAAACACTACAGGTGTACACAAGGTATGACTCTGTGCTCATGTCATAGTTATAACATAACCATTATAGGCACATTTTGTGTATCTGAGATATGTATACATTTTTGTCGTGTCTGTTCCCTTTATTCAGTTGTTTGTTATTTGACTTGTTCACTTAGATAAATCTCTATTTTTGATAGCTTTCAGATGTATTGCTTTTCCTATTAGGAGTGCGGGATACTCCCCTGGTGGACATAGTATTATTCTGATGGTAATGTGATCACAATTGTTTTCTTGTAATGAAAATATAAAACGTATAATTTACCTCTTGTTTAATAAAAGTATTTAACGTTGGATCAGATATTAAGGAACAAGCTCTCAGAATAAAATTCTCAAGTATTTGGATTTTACCTATTCAAATAAAACAAAGTAAAAAGTTAATAAGACTCCTTGCTACCAAAGCGTTAACTCAGTTTGTATAGAAAGGGTTAATCTCACCTACCATCATTATTGTGGTCATGAACAATCTGCAACAAAAATATTTGAAAGCAAAATTTTATGAATCTTGTTTGTAATGAGTTTACAATCCCTACAAATTAAACATATACTATAGTAGGATTGGTATAATGAAGAATAACTACATACGTATTGCAAAATATGCGGTGCAATTCAAAAACTCCGGCTGACAGACAAGGGTTGCAGGGTGTTACATTGATTTTTCAAATGAAGGTTAAAAAGGCAAAATGCAGAATAGAAACAGTTTGGAAGGAACCGTTGTCTTTAACACAGTATACATAGAAATGTTTGTACAAAGCCGCAGTCCATTATTATGCTATACTGTTTTACACTGGCTTGTAAGACATTGCTGAAGTTGAGCATTTGCAAAGTTAGGAATGGCAACAAAAATGCCACGTTGTGAATATATTCACACGTCTCGGACAGGTCTCCTTTTCCCCATGATCTCTTAGGCCTCGGCCAGGGTGGCGCTGAGCAGGCGGGCTCACGCTGGCCGCAATGAAACACATTGCGATAATGTGTGTGGCCAGCGTGAGCAAGCGCCTGCGCCCGCTCGGCGCTTAGAGCAAGCAAATTTAATTTTGCTGCTCGCAAGCGCGTCACGTGAGCGGTTCACCCAATGAGGGCGAACCAGCTCCGTGACGTCGTGGCCGCACGCCTAGCCGGCAACGAATCACCTGGCCGAGCAGGGCGCAGCGCACGAGCGCCAACGCGCCCGTTCCATGCCTGGCCGAGGCCTTAGCATATAATGCTTCTACTGCAGCCAGGGATTCTGGGTAATGACACGCAAATGAGCACAAAGTTAGTAATGAGATCGAATGGTTCACATGGTGTTTTTGATTTTCACTCTTTCAAAACGATTAGTATTTCTCATTTTGTGCTAAATCAACACACACACAAAATATATGCGCCAGTTAAGCGGAACTGCACTTGTAAAGGCCTGATTTATTTTGGTACTTTTCAACGGGGCTTTGAAAAAGAAAGTAACAATTCCCGCAAGAGTCATAAATAGTTTGTTTTCTATCACCTGTTAAAAATTAAATATAAACGCAATGTAAAGCCTCATACCATAACGACATCAAATAAATCTTCCACCAGGTTGATTAGTGCTTGATGTTTCGGCTTTCCTCCATGTGCCAGAATTCCTGTGCACTTTTCAAACCAAACTATCATGTAAAGAAAGACATTGAAACCGATATTTTACTAGCACCTGAAAGCTGTGACATAATTTCAAAGGATTTACAATGGATCATGATTACAAGCATAAGGCCTCGGACATGGTCAAAAAGACCGTGCTGAGACGCGCTGAGGGGAAACATTAACCCTATCATCGCGGCTTTAGACGGCGCTTCCGCAGGCGTGCGGAGGAGTGTGGAAATGCAGGAGACAGGCAAGTTTAAATTTTGCCGCTCATGCAAGCGCAGGGCCGGTCACGTGACTGCCAGAAGCCAATGGCAGTCCGTGACGTCGGCGCCGTGACGTGTCGCTCTAGCCCCGCCTCCCGCCCGGCTCCCACCCTGCACACAAGCGCGCTCGCTGACGCTCATGGAGGGACAAGAAAAATCTCCTGCGTGAGCAGGTGAGCGTCAGCGCTGCCCAGCGCCGCTCCCTGCACCATGTCCCAGGCCTAATGGTCCGCATTTATTAAGCAGTCTTCAGCTATAAGGCACCTCTTGGAACTGGGAAACGCTGTACAGTCCGCCATTGACACGAATGTAAGGCGTCTTCCAGCGCTGGAAAGTGCTTCATGGCGGAAGACTTGAATATTAACAAACACGGAAATAAAAGGCAAAAAAAACTGCAGGTAAACACTTATCTTCTGAACAAGCCCTTGTTTTATTGATGCCGTTAGCCAGTTTTCACCATTTGAGGTCAAACTTTTTCCATACTTGTATATAGCATTTAGCAAGACTGAAACATTCTTTATTTCTTTCTTATCAAGCTCCTGAAATAAAACATAACAACATTTTAGCAAACACTGGACAGTTTTTATCTAGCAAAGCCAAAGGACACTGATCTTAAAATGCAAAACATTTACTGCAAAAACTGGCAGCAGCATTTCATCATTAAATATATAGGGCCATATTTACTAAGCATGGCTATGCTATAGAACAGGGGTGCGCAAACCTTCTCCACTGCGTCCCCTTGCCTGCTCTCCCCGATCCCCGGCTCGCACTCTCCCGCCTTACCTTGTGTTCGACGTTCTGGCAAGTTCACGTCATGTGACCCCCGCGGCGTAATTTCATGACATGTTGCCATGGCGACGTGTCGCCAGAACCCGCCGGAGACAAGATAAGGGAATTTGCAGAGGCCTTGCGTGCGATCCCTGGCATTTAATTTAAATGCTTTGGGGAAGAGTGCGGGGCCTCTGTAAGCGGAGCCCACCCCCCAGAAAATCTCACGCCCACGTGTCATAGTCTGGTGTTGCCAGGTCCCCCGGCAATTTCGAGTCCTGTGATTGATCCAGGAGCGATTACATGACTGCGACCAGGCCCCGGATGCCGGAAACAGAAGTGGAGTATCAGTCTGATTTTCCCCAAGAAAAAGGAGCATGTGCCTATAATGTTCCAGGTACATCCTAAGGGCCTTTGGTGTGACAGCGCTCATGACGTACCCACCAGGGGATAACTACGCTGTAAACGTGAAATATATAGGATTGAAATACCCTGCAAATCAGTTTGTCCAGTTTCGATGTCAACTGCTTGCTGCATTTCTGGGGACAAACGTCACACGATTCACTCTGCAGAAATTCTTCCAACGGGTGAAGCTCATGTCTTCTCAATGCGTCGTCGATGTGGGCTTCTAACTAGCAAAGAACAAACATATATACTGGGCGTTGTACAGATGTAACAAGATGCTATTGCGCCCGTAATGCGATGCGTTAACATAAAAGACATTATTTCTGTAATAACTGAAGGAGATAACGCATTCGCTACAAGTGTTTTTCAGTAGCGGTGATCGCTTCTTTGTGTTAACAGGTGCAAGAACACGTTAACATTTTGTGTGATATTGTGTTAACCAGGGCACTGATGCATTAACATTTTTGTGTGTGCGTTATTGTGTTAACGGGGGCAAGGACGTGTAAACATTTTGTATGCACTATTATGTGTTAACGAGCAATAACACGGTAAAAATGTTGTGTGCGTTATTGTGCTAACACGAGACGTAATAATGCATTAACATTATTGTGGGTTAATCATGACAATAACAAGTTAAAATGTTGTGTGCAAGTTATTGTGCGTTAACGGAGCTGTGGGGTGGATAATAACGCCTACTACACCTGTAGATCGGCTACTTTAGCGGGTGTAACGTGTTAGAAATGCCGGCCATTTCACAATAACATACCTGCAACTCCGGTTTCACCGTCATCCCGAGAACTCTTCTAAGCCGTATAAACTAGAATGAAGTCTATATAGAAACATTGTTAGTGATTCAAGCTTATACTCCACTGCCCCTGCATTCAAATCATGATTTATATATATATATCTATATACAGTGGTGGACAAATCACCCAAAAATCTACTCGCCGAACAAAAAAAAAATCTAATCGCCACCTAGCCCTGCTTTAAAAAAAAAATGAATAAATTCCTAGAAAGAACATTCGTTTTTGACATAAGTTTATTTATTGTATCACATTATACTACAATTAGTCCTTGTTACGTGTGTGTCTGTGAGTGTGTGTGTGTCTGTGAGTGAGTGTGTCTGAGTGAGTGTGTGTGTCTGTGAGTGAGTGTGTCTGTAAGTGTGTGTGTGTCTGTGGGGGGCGAGTTATGTGCTGTATTTAATACATTCATTTTCATTCACCTGAGTGCTGTCTCCTTTTTGCTGCTATGCGGTAATGTATACTTTTATTATTTATATGGGACATGCACCTATTCATTATTGAATTTCTATTGGAGTGCCAGTGATTCTTTATCACATATATATATATATATATATATATATATATATATATATATATGTGATAAAGAATCACATACAGGGCGCGACACATACAGGGCGCGACATACAGGGCGCGACAAATGCACTCGTCCGATCGCCGCTGGCGAGTGCTTACCTGCGGCACATACAGGGCGCGACAATCATACGGCGCGACAATGCCTCGTCCCGATCGCCGCTGGCGAGTGCTTACCTGCGGCAAACGGGCGCAATCTGCAAAGGTCAAATTCATCGCCATCCCTGGCGAGTGCACTCTGATGCTTCCTCCTGCCAATGTCTTCCCATGCGCTAGTAAACTTGTTTCGGCATCGTCAAATGACGCCACGTTGCCATGGCAATGGAACACTACGTGACGTTGTGACACCACAGGGCCCCGTTGCCATGGCCATTTTAACTGGAGCTGCAGGGGGAAAAGATCAATTTGCAGGGGAGAAGACAGAGAAGGCCGTCGGACCCCGCCACAGGTAAGAGTTGTGAGGATGGGGGGGAGTGGGTTTTCCCCCATTTTGTCGGGCCCTGTATATATAGACATTGTTGTTCCTCCAGCTATGTCGTGTACCTCATCATGTGCATGAAATACCCAGGGGTAAATACCCCCACCTCTCCACCTTAACTCCCAGCCCCCACCTCTCAGCCCTTATCCCCCACCTCCCCCCCCCAGCCCTCACCTCACCCCCCTCAGCTCCCACCTCTCTGCCCCCACCCCCCAGGTCCGATCTCTCCTCCCTCAACCCCCAGGTCCCACCTCGCCTCCCTTCGCCCAAGTCCTACCTCTTCTCCCTCAACCCCTACCTCTCACCCCCCCCAGGTTCCACCCGCAGCTCCCACCTCTCAGCCCTCACCTTACAGCCCCCAAGCCTTAACCCTCACCCCCCCCCAGCCCTTACCCCTCAGCCTCTAGCCCTAACCTCAATCCCCAACCCTCACCTCATACCCCCAGCTTTTACCCCTTAGCCTCCAGCCCTCACCTCTCACCCCCAGCCCTTACCCTTCAGCCTCTAGCCCTCACCTCCACCCCCAGCCTTACCCCTCCTCACCTCCCCCCACCCCCCCCCCCTTAGCCCTCACCTCCCCCCCCCCCAGCCATAGCCCTCACCCCCCCACCCCCTACTCCCCAGCCCAGGCATTAGACACTGCCATTTGTAACCCGGGCTCTATAGCTGCCGAACTGAGAGATACACTCACAATGACGGCGAGTCAAGCAGCTACCGGGATTCATCAACTGCGCCCGCCGGCACGCGCCACCAAGCGCGGGAACAGCGTCAGCCAATGAGCTGTCGAGTTTGAGCTCAAGAGGCCTTGGGTAGGCCAGCCAATCAGGTATCGCCTCCCGCTCAGTCGGACAATTCGGCTCCGCCTCCCGGTCAGTCGACCAATCAGACCTTGTCTTGTCACCTACCACCTTTGCTGTAATGGCGGCTGCTGCAGAGACCAGAGGGAGAGGAGGGACGGGACAGTGAGACATACTGGGGCAGAAGGTGGACAGTCTGTTGGCAGAAGGTGAGAGCAGTCTGTGGGGCAGAAGGTGAGGCAGTCTGTGGGGCAAGAAGGAGCAGTCTGGGCAAAGGTGAGACATCCTGTGGGCAGAAGGTGAGACAGTCTGTAGGTCTGTGGGGCAGAAGGTGAGACAGTCTGTGGGCAAGGGTGGAGGCAAGTCCTGTGAGGGCAGAAGGTAGCATTCTGTGGGGTAGAGGGTGATGCAGTCTGTGGGGCAGTTTTTGTGGTAGAAGGTGAGGCAGAAGGTGAGGCAGTCTGTGGTGCAGAAGGTGAGGCAGTCTGTGGGGCAAGTCTGTGTGGCGGAAAGGTGGGGCAGAAGGTGAGGCATCTGTGGTGCAGAAGTCTGAGGCAGTCTGTGGGGGCAGAAGGTAGCAGTTGGGAAGGTTTGGAGTCTGGGTAGAAGGTGAGGCTCTGTGGGGTAAGGGTGATGCAGTCTTGGGCGTTTTTGAGGTAGAAGGTGATCGTCTGTGGGGCAAAGTGCAGGCAGTCTGTGGGGCAGAAGGTGAGGCAGTCTGTGGCATACAGGTGAGCAGTCTGTGGTGCAGAAGGTGAGGCAGTCTGTGGGGCAGAAGGTGAGGCAGTCTGGGTAGAAGGTGGGGCAGTCCGTGGAGCAGAAGATGAGGCAGTCTGTGGGGTAGAGGGTGATGCAGTCTGTGGGGTAGAGGGTGATGCAGTCTGGGGTAGAGGGTGATGCAGTCTGGGGTAGAAGCTGGGGCAGTCTGTGGGGTAGAAGGTGATGCAGTCTGTGGGGTAGAAGGTGATGCAGTCTGTGGGGTAGAGGGTGATGCAGTCTGTGGGGTAGAAGGTGATGCAGCCTGTGGGATAGAAGGTGAGGCAGCCTGTGGGACAGAAGGTGGGGCAGTTTGTGGAGCAGAAGGTGAGGCATTCTGTGGGGTAGAGGGTGATGCAGTCTGTGGGGCAGTTTGTAGGGTAGAAGTTGGGGCAGAAGGTGAGGCAGTCTGTGGGGCAGAAGGTGAGGCAGTCTGTGGGGCAAAAGGTGAGGCAGAAGGTGAGACAGTCTGTGGGGTAGAAGGTGGGGCAGTCTGTGGGGTAGAAGGTGTGGCAGTCTGTGGGGTAGAAGGTGAGGCAGTCTGTGGGGTAGAAGGTGTGGGCAGTCTGTGGGGTAGAAGGTGAGGCAGTCTGGTGGGGCAGAAGTGAGCAGTCTGTGGGTAGAAGGTGAGGCAGTCTGTGGGGCAGAAGGTGGGGCAGGTGTGGCACTCTGTGGGGTTGAAGGTGGGGCAGTCTGTGGGGTAGAAGGTGAGGCAGTCTGTGGGGTAGAAGGTGAGGCATCTGTGGGGCAGAAGGTGGGGCAGGTGTGGCACTCTGTGGGGTTGAAGGTGAGGCAGTCTGTGGGGTAGAAGGTGAGGCAGTCTGTGGGGTAGAAAGTGAGGCAGTCTGTGGGGCAGAAGGTGGGGCAGGTGTGGCACTCTGTGGGTTGAGGTGGGGCGAGTCTGTGGGGTAAGTAAGGTGAGGCAGTCTGTGGGGTAGAAGGTGAGTCAGTCTGTGGGGGCAAAGGTGGGGCAGGTGTGCACTCTGTGGGGTTAAGGTGAGGCATCTGTGGGGTAGAAGGTGAGCAGTCTGTGGGGCAGAAGGTGGGGCAGATTGGGTGGGCGCACTCTGTGGGGTTGAAGGGTGGGGGCATTCTGTGGGTTAGAAGGTGGGGCAGTCTGTGGGGTAGAAGGTGAGGCAGCTGTGGGGTAGAAGGGTGAGCGTCTGAGGGCAGAAGGTGAACTCTGTGGGTATCGGTGAGGCAGTCTGTGGGGCACTTATAGAATAGGTTAGGGTAATGGGAAGTTGAATCATTGAATGAATACTGACCTGTTGTGTAAGAGTGAGGGGATCTGACAGTAAGGCACTGGGGGATAGAACTGACATTAAGGAAAGTGCATACGGTATTATACATTGTATTTTAGTGTCCTGTTGTAGGTTTACTGGCTATGCATTCTAAACCCAGCTTTGCTGAAAGCTGTGCCATACTGCAAGCGTAAGCTTATATAGGCGATAAATACGGAATATCCACAGCACACAAAAGCGTATAAATGAATATGTGCAGAGCTGCAGGGAAACGTGGGTGGCGGGATGGTGCGTGGCCATGACATCACCCGGCAGGTTCACCCTCATTGGCTGAACTTGCCGGGGGACCGTGGCCACCGCGCTCGTCCGCCAGTTCTGAAGACAATTTGACTGTCTTCAGGAAAAATTGGTCGTGCAATGTGGCGGCCAAGGACAGGTTGCGGGCCCGGCCCCATTGAGGGGGTTCTTGTCGCGCGCACCAAGCGCCCGCCATAGCGCGCACTGCAGCAGGCCCCGGGACCCAGCCTTATGTGGGTCTCCACATTTCTCACTGTCCCTTTCATCCATGATTTGCCCTGTCTGTGTTATTTGCTACTCCCTCTGCCATCTTTCTCTACATCATCGCCTTAGGCCGGCGTTTATAGTGCCGGCGACGCGACCCGATGACATCATCCGTCGCCACTGGGGCGAAAGGTTGAACTTTAGTTTTAAGCACCGTCACGTAGGAGGGCATGCGCTCTGTGATTCGTTATGAGACAGTCACATGTGGCGACTGTATCTAAAAAAAAAAAAAATCAATTTTCACACACTGACTTATCCAATTTTTTGGTCGCTTCGGCGCCGTCGCGCTTACTAATAAGCGCATGCGACGGATTCAATGGATTTGTTTTGGAGCGGCGTCGCCAGGCACTATAAGCTGCGCGCTTATGCTTTGTCCCCGCTGGTGCTGAGCTCTCGCCAAGCATGAGCGGCGGTTGTCCTTTAAAATTCGCAAGCGCTCGCGGGGGGGTCGGGGAGGGGAACGATGCAGGGGAAGCTGAGCGCGCTAGTAGAGTATAAAAATTGTTGTTTTATCTAAGCGCAGAGCCGCCGGTGGAACGTGTGTGCACGCTCATATGCGCACATCGTCGCGTGGCGGGGACTTGCATATATATTTATATTGCAGTCACCGTCGCCAAGCGCCGCCCGCTCAGCTCTAACGGGGACGCAGCCTTAGATTGTTATCTTGGGTTTTTACATCTGAACTCTGTATCAGTATTGCTGACCCAGGGAAGAAGAGAACTCTCGAAAACTTGTCTCACCAATATCTATTGTTAGTCAAATAAAAAGGTTCATCTAATGCTGAAGTACTCAATAATCTCTGTAAAATAATAATTAGAAATGTTTTTACTGGGGAAAAAAACACCTGTGAAGTCAAACACAGTTTTTTGGTGGAAATATTTATTATTACCAGACAAAATTACATTAATTGGCCATACACTCAAGTTTAGTAACGTTAGTTTTTTGATAGAACGAACACTAAAATCATTCAACTTAAACTCAAACATAAATAACATTTAACAATGACGTACATCATAATACAGCACCTCAGGGTAATATAACTTTGGTCAGTTATGTCAGACCAGGCGTGTCTCCTCCCACCAGCTCTTTTTTTAAATTCCAAAATTAAAGCTTGGAATATTTCTCATAAATTAGCATTTTCTGGTATTTAAAATACTTATTAGCACAGGCACTGAATGTGAGTGTTGGCAGTCAGCTTAGCCTGCAGGTAACTTTAATTTGGCTACCCCTACAGGTGCAGGCTGCTACTTTACAACCCTGAACCTAATACAAAGGAAATAAGTATTCATTTTATGAGACAATGCTTCACCAAGCTGTGATGATGGGGTATCGCACCCCGATGCCGATTGACTGGTATGGTAGCTACCACCGGATCGGGTGCATTAACCATTGCATTGTAACTTCATGAACCCGCATGCCAGAAGCCCCTGTTATTTTAACAAATGTGGTTTCATACAGTAATTAATCAATTAAACTTCCATTCAGGCAGATCTAAATCTGACCCATTTTACCTGTAATTCTGTAAAAATTAACATGTAAAAGTATAAACTGTATTCCAAAAACAAAATCATAAAATTTTCCAACACTGAACAAAAGTGCAATGAAATTCATCTCAGCGATAACAGCAAAAAGCACACAATATCAGCCGCTCACTTAATTAGTGGCTGCCCCCCAAAAGTATCTAGCGTCACCACTGTGAAAAGTGATACAGTGCAAATACAAAATCAATCAAAGCGTATAAATCAAACTAGGATACACTTGAATGCTTACCTTGATCTAAAGTCCTCTCCCATGGTGACTAATTTGATAAATGGTGATGATTCCTGCCGCCTAAAAACAGCCTCTCTTTGTTTGCATTTCCTCAAAACCATGTCCAATGTCTCGGAAGAACAACAGACAGAAAATAGGTGTATAGTAAATCAGTGCAAAACCTTTGCTACTCAAATAGACTCAGATACTGGGAGTGGTGAGTTCACCTTCAGTTATCTGACTTTCCATATCCACACCCGTGGACACGGTTTCTTGAGGAACTGCGCCAAAGAGAAACCGTTTTTTGCAAACACACCTCAGCGATGTGTGACTGACTACCTGATTGTTTGCATATTTGTGTTCTAGATTTAGGAAAAACAGTTTTTTATTTTTTACAATATAATGAGAAGGTGTGTGTGAATGAAAAGTAACAAATGTATCCGGCGAACGCAGAGGAAATTTCTACCTTCTTTCTACTCAGAAACAAACATTCCTGCAATATTTAGCAATAATGCGTATGTAATATACTTGCAAACTCTCTATGTAACCCTTGCAAACCTATCCCAAGATCATTGGTAAAGATTAAAAGGCAGCAGTGATATGAAGGCCACATTTTGTTTGAGCTTTGTCCTTTAAATAGATGGAGCGGTGGTGTGGGGAGGGTGTCACATGAATACAGCAAGTCATTATCACATACCCACCTATAGAGCAATATGTTTTGTCAAAATAAAAGTTTGGTGTGTGTGTGGTGTGTTTGTGTGTGGGTGTGTGTGTGGGTGTGTGGTGTGTGTGTGTTGTGTGTGTGTGGTGTGTGTGTGTGTGTGTGGTGTGTGTGTGGGTTTGTGTGTGTGTGTGTGTGTGTGTTTTTGCCGTGTTAAAAAAATAAGTTTTACAAAAACAAGCAGCAGAGCTTGCTGCTTTTAATTAAAAAAAAAAAATCTGTAAACCTAAATAAAAATAATGTATACATGTGCATACTCTATGTAGTATGTATACATTATTTTTATTTAGGTTTACAGATTTTTTTTTTTTTAATTAATAGCAGCAATCTCCGCTGCTCATGTTTTTGTAAAAGTTATTTTTTTCAGGGTTGGACTTGGCTTTTTGTGTGTTTAGGAGCTGTGCATTCAGATCATTGCTATTTGGAGGGCTTCTCAAACACCCATGTCTGGTCTGAATCATTATGCGCTGGCCTAAAGTCGTTAAGGAGAGTGCCCTATATAGAATGACACTCATCTGACCTATGGTTCAATAAACTAATTTTTTTTCTTGGTGATTGGTTACACCAGCGGTGCACAAAGTGGGGGGCGCTAGATTCGCTGCGGGGGAGGGGGGGGTTACAGAGGCCTCCGCACGCGCTTCCTGAAGACATTTTAAATTAATGCCGGGGGAGCTGCAAGGCCTCTGGAAACCTTTGCTTACCTTGATTCAGACGCATCCTGGCGACACGTCGCCATGGTAACATGGTGTCCTTTTCATGTAACGTCACGTTGCCATGACAATGTGACGTCATGACGCCAGAATCAAGGTAAGAGGGGTGGTGCAAGGAGAGGGGGAAAGCCAGCAGGGGGGCGCAGGGGAAAAATATTGCGCCCCCCCTGGGTTACACCTTGCTACTCTTCCACCATACATACTCCCATGTTAATTAGCTAAACATAATTATACATCGCTCATGTAAAACACTGCAGGCATGTTGATATGGCCTTGATTGTGTCATTCTATGATTTACAAAGGGTAAGCAACTAAAACATGTCACTTTAACAAACAACGCTTTACCTCTGCCAGCAGCATTGTTCTGGGTTCACAAGGGATTCCAAATACAGTTATTTGCAATCACAATGATTACCAGTCTAGCTGCTACAAAACGGAAAGCACTAGAAACAGCGGTGGTTTTTTTTTTTTTTTAATCTATTGTGTTCACTTTATTCTCCAGCGGTTTGTCCTTGTTACAGAGCATCGTGTTGCCTTTGCATTTCCCTTGTTCTTTGTATTCCCGGAACGAGATCAGATGAAGTGAATCCAGCTTTGCTCGCAGTCTTTTGGCATTTTGAGAGTGTGACTGCTGTATTTGAAACCGTAGTTCTTGCCTAGGTTGTTGTCCCAGTACACTTTCCCAGCGGCCTCGTACCTGACAGCGAACTGTACCACCGAGCAGAGCTGCCGGAGGAAAGGGGGTAAGGTGAGGCAGAAAACAAAAGTATCCGAGTCAGGGCTTGTGCTATTGTCACTGTTTTGCCAAACCGCTCTGATCTCATAGTGGTTTCTCCAGTTAGTGAAGGAGTACCTAACTAAAACGGACTTTTCAAAGGCCAAGTTCAGGACTCGGATGGTACCAGAGATCCCCAGCTCCTCTGAACTCGTAACTTGCTCCAGGCAGACACAATATTGCTGCAGCCGGTCAAAGAAATCGCTGAGGTCTGCTGGCTGCTGGAAGTCGGGCTCCACGTACTGGATGGTAAATTCCAGGTTTTGGTTGCAGCATAAGTCCGAGTTGATGGAAAGTCTGGAGAGGACGTGCAGAGGGATGGATGGGTAGTCTCCAATGTTGAAAACCTTTACCTCAGCCAGCTCTAAGCCGAGGGAATCTGCAAACCTGACCCTTTGGCACCGGGATCGACATGTGGTGGCACTTTTCCTTTCTGGAGAGCTGGGCAGGGATTTGGTTCTGCGCCGCGTAATAATGGGCCTCAGGTCTGGGTCACAGCTGGGAATGACCGTGCTCTGGGTTCGTGGGATCCGCTTTGGTGCCTGCTGATATTTGGCAAGCCCAGTGTGGGTTCTTTGTTGCCCAAACCCCTCTGCCTGCTGCACATTGTGATAGAGGTTATTAATGTAACTCAGGCTGCGGGGAATACTTATCTCAACTTGTTCCTTACAGCTGCGACGCGTTAGGAAAGGATGTAATGTAAAAGACATTGTGGTTTATTGGGGCATAGCCAATAACTGATTGTTGTTATTCAGTCACTACATTAACAGTAGTTCTATGTCCTTTCTGGCTGATGTACTGGATACAGCAAATCTCTTACCCGGGTTAGGTTTGAACTGAGCCTCGGCTAATCCCTCATTAGCAATACAGGAAAATGAACGCACCTCTTCCAATTCCGGGTTTAGAAGCAGGAGTCCATCCACGCCTCTTCTCTGGGAGGCACTTGCAGTGACAGTCAGCTGACGTTATGACTGCACATGCCCACCCTGCTTCACAGCTTCATGATACAAGCACGGCTAAGGGTCACTACATCTGGGGGTGACCTACACCACTGCTAAGATGTTGGGGTCTCTTTAATGCCGGTAGGCTGCAAAGATATGGTTTGGAACACAGCGACACTTTAGCTGGCAGCCTGCTGCACAAATAGTCTCACGCACACATTTCCCTTCACAGAGCATAAGCAAAGGGGGTGTGTACACTGCTGTGTGATGTCAGCAGCAGACCGCCTCTTTTTGTGAATGGGCCAGAATCGTGTCTGTCATTGTGTGCTGACTCTGCCCCCTTAGGAGCCAACCTCCTACATGCTGCAGGATACAGAAATGTAAGGGGGTGGGAGACGGCTGTATTTTGTCATACAAGAATCAGGTGGCGCTGCAAATAGATAAAGAAATAGCAAAAATAAATAACATTGGTCAGTGTGTTGGGGGATACACAAGAAAATAGGAAGAAAACAATTCTACAAATACAGGAAAGGTGGTTGTAAGGGACATGGGAGGGAGATTGCACAGGGGACAGTGAAGGTGGTGAAAGATCAAGGAGGGCACAGGTGGACGTGTAATGTATGAAGGTTGCATTTCTTCTTCATGTCTGCTTGCACCCAGCCACTCTGATGTGTTATTAAGTGATTTGGAAACTATATTTGAGGTGTTCCATCTATAAGTAATGTGTTCTGGGCACACGGCCACCCAGGAAGTTTGTACCCTGACTGAAAAGCTTTAATATATATCTTATACTATATTAGTGAAAGCACTGTATGTTTGCCTGCCTGGATGTCCGGTGTCCCTAGGGGAAATCTCATTGGTCCCTTGGCCCGCCCGCCCCCGCACACCTCTCATTGACCTGAGGCGGAGTGACGGGCCAAAGGACACACAGGGACACAGACACACACAGGGAACACAGGGACACACACACACACACAGAGGGAACACA
>WSYH01002812.1:57283-78393 GCA_036426205.1 Ascaphus truei | reverse complement strand
CATGCTTCTTCTGCCGGATGCACGCTGTGGGAACATAAATAAAGGAGAAGTAGGACCCAGGACGGAAGAGCTGACAGGGGTAAGCTTGCTGCCCCTGAGCCCCGATTACAGGGTGGTTCCTCCCCATTCTCCGTTTTGGTGTTCCCTAGACAGTCACTCACACCATCTGGTGTTGTATTTACCCAGCGTCACGCCTGAGCGCATGAGCTTTTATTCTATTTCGCCAGACCCCTTTAGGCCCATATTTACTAACTCATTTTCTGCTTAACTTCCATTGACTGGAATAGGCTCTAATGTGTCATACAGACTGCTTAAAAATATGGCATGTCAGTGATATAAGAATTTGAGGATTATATATATACAGTATTTATAATTCAGAACAAAGAAGCAAGCACTCAAAGGACTGTTCAAAGTGAACGTAAGGTGATTGTTTTTATATACTCATGTTAAGGTGAAACGCATCAATAAATATTCTCACAAACACCTAGAGAAACAGTGCAGGACGCTTCTCATGGGCCGGCCCTTCTGGTGAGTTGCTAAGCAACCAGTTATTTACCCGGAAGTATAAGTAGTGATATGGAGTGAAAAATAAAATAAAAAAAAACTTTAAATGCTGGAAAACTGACGTTGCACAAGGATATACAACTATGCAAAGAGCTGACAGAGAAACCTTGGGGGTCGCCTAAATATACAGAGAACTGGTTGTTAAATGACAATTAATATTGTAAAGGGCGTACAGCTATTATTTAATATAAAGGGGAATACTGTGTAAAGGGGTTTTCATTTGACTGTGGCATAATGGAAAGTATAAAATCCTAGGAATTAGGGGATATGTAAAGCGTGCTGTATTTACATGGTGTTTCCAGATCACACACAAACCAAAATGTAGCCAATTGTACTGTAGCATCCTAGTGAAGATGTGAGATCATACTTTTCATAAAGTAGATACTCTGTAGCTTTGCATGAGGTTAGTGAAAGTGAACTTAGATATAAATATGGGCATCACTGGCGACTGCAGGTTATAAATGTCATTAAATGAGTACCTGATTAGAGACAATAGATGCAAGAAGTATAATGAGTGCAATAAATAGTAAGACACAGTTAATCGAGGCAGAAGTAATTCCTGCAACCCCTGGTAAGTCTCTTCAGTAGGTAGAGGAGAACCAAGTCCTATTTAATATTAACGTCTATGAGTTGACAAACGAGCGGTCTGAGATAAGATCAAAAATGTTCAGAATATAGAGTGCACTGATGATACCGTAGTGCTTGCTCACTCGGAAGGGAATTTTCAGCCAATCACCTGTCATTACTGAGGCATACAAGGAAATGGGACTGATACTTATCACTCATAAGACTGAGGTCCTCCATCAACAGAGCCAGAAGGTTTTGGACAATCCTAGATCTTGCAGGAATGATGGTCAGAGCAGGCCAAGGTCGCAGCAGGTCAGAACTTGGTCAGGCAAGCTAAGGTGAGGAAGTGTAGCAATCAGGAGCTTGGTCAGGGCAGGTAACAATGCAGATACTGTAGGTCAGGAACAGATTGGTAGCAAGGCTGGATCAACATGGAAGAACTAAATTCAACTGGCAACCAGGAAAAGGAAACCACCTGATTATAATGGAAGCCAGAGGCGGATTGTAAACAGGTCCACCAGCAGGTTGGACAGGTAGAGTTTAGAAGAATAGTGAAGCTATCAAAAAGCTTGGTTATCTCACTGTCCAATCTAATGCCCTGAGGCAACAATGTCATAGGGTTGGATCTTTCAGGTTCTAACTAATTACTTATTAAAAGATTGCAACATCTATCTTACAGTTTTGATCTCCACCCTGCTCTACCGAACTAAAACATGGAGAGAGGGGAGACTTTAAGACACTGGATAAGTACCTTCAAGATAAGTATCATCAATACTGCCTGACAGATGCACCAACATTAGCAAAAGCAAACACCACAAACATTGTGTTAGTGATCATCTGCTTCACTTACTGTATGTCTTACGGATTCCTGACTCCAGTTATATTCTCCCAGCTCAGTCATGACTATACTCAAGATAAGGGCACACAGAGCACTGAAAGGACTTCCTCCAAGCCAACTTAAAGATGTGCAATGTCAACACCAACTCATGGGAGACAATTTCCATAGGCAGAAGAATAGCCTACAAGGATCTCAGAACTTTGAAATCCTCCAAAGACAACAGGTGGGAAAGCAACACAGGGGAAACAGAATGTCACGGATTTAAACAACAATGCAGGGCCACCCATTTCTTTTGGAAACATCTGCCCAAACTGAACCAGAGCCTGTCAATCCCAAATCGGCCTTATCAGCATTCTTCGGTCCCATGGATAAGACAACCAGGGAAAACTATTATATTCCACTGCAATGAATTGCCAAAGAATGAGAAGATATAGATGTAAGGGAACTTGAGACTGTTTTAAACTTTGTGATGTTGTCATAATAAAATGTATTATTCTTTTTGGTAAACCAGAGTGCTATTGTGGGATACTTTCTCTGCAGTTGTACATATACATATATACACACAGGTCAGGCATGAGTGCAACTTTTAGATATCTTTTTCCTTGTTCTCTTTCTTTTTGATTTATGTTTAAGTTATCTCTTCGCACCATCTAAGAACTGAAAGACATTGAGTATTTCAGTTATTGAGCAGGACTAATTTTGTGTTGATACTGCTGCAGTAGCGTGGTTACTAACCACACGGGTGATTAAGGTGGCCATTAGTTTGTTTTTTGATTGTTCTGATGCTGCCCATGGAGGACATGGACACAGAGATCGGTGATGAGGACGGGCTTCATCCTGGCAGGGGTAAGTAAAAGTTTTATTTACTTTGTGCTGGCTTGATAATGTTTTATTTTGAATGGGCAAATGAGCTATTATCCAGATGTTAGGGGTAGAGGGTGTGCCCATTCCTTGCCATTGGGGTTATCTTTTCTCCCATTGAGTGCATAGGTAGCCACACTGGCAATGAAAGGGTGTATTGGCTAGTATTGTTTTCTAATGTTTATTGTGGGTAGTGGCGGTGGGTGTAGGTGATATTTGTCCTGTGGTGGGTGTTTATGCCTACAGGCTGGGTAGTGGAAGGGCTTAACCGCTAAGGTAATGAAGGGGTTAACTCCCTCCCGTAATCCCCCCACAAGGGGTCATGACCCCAGAAGAAGACGTAGGACAAAACACGTTGGGCCTTTTGTGCGTCTGAGGCCACCGTACCAACTCTGGAACCCTTGCGAGGATCCCCATTGGCTGAGGCAATTGTGACGCGTGAGGCTAACAAAGGAGTCCCAGGACGCGAATGAGAGCCGTGGACCGGGTAGAGCGTGCACGTGTGCACACAGAAGCCAAGCAGCTGATTTGGGAGAGGGGTTGGAGTGCGCCCAGAGTCACTTCATGCTTTTTACCAGCGGGGAGAGTGTGAGTTGTCCCATTACCCTCTGCGTTGCTTGTAATCTGAGTAAAGTGTTAATGCACTATTTTCAATGCATTTGTGTCTTCTTCTCCATATGAGGTCTACAAGGAGTCCCTACACAAGAGGATTTCGGTCTATGGATTAACAGTATTGTATGGTATCAGTGTTTAGTTAATCACTGGGATCATCTGCACAATATATTGCACATTTCAATCTGCTCCAGGAATTGGTCTAGACAGATATACTGCTGCGGCCGAGTTTATTTGAGCATTTGCCCGTTCTCGGCCGCAGCAGTTACCTGGCGCGCGCCGGAGGGTGCCGGGCGCGCGCCGAAGCAGCGGAGGAGAGGCCCGCCGATCGCGGCTTCCCCCTCTCCTCTC
The DNA here is from genome assembly GCA_036426205.1 of Ascaphus truei. Taxonomy (NCBI): domain Eukaryota; kingdom Metazoa; phylum Chordata; class Amphibia; order Anura; family Ascaphidae; genus Ascaphus; species Ascaphus truei. The sequence continues at coordinate 74,600 of WSYH01002812.1, read as the reverse complement.
CGGGTCCGCCGGGTCCCCCGGAACCCCCTGCCGCCGTCCCCCACATCGCGGGACACCAGGGCTCCCTCGGGGAGCCCTGGACGCGCGTGCAGGGGGCGCAGGCACCCGATGACGCGTGACCGCGCATCGGTGACGCGCGGCACGCCGAGGGGCTGCCACTTGCAAGCCGGGAAATCTCCCGGCTTGCGGAACTGGCCACACTTCAATAAAGTGTGTCGCCAGTGTACAGTAACAGCCACGTGGGAATAGCATATATCATTTTTTCACAAGGGTGGACATATTATTTTTATTTAAAAAAAAAATCCTATTAAAAACACATATTTACTGTATGTAAAGAGCAGTGTTTTGTGACCACAGCAGCAGGGGCTAATGAGAGAAACTGAATGAGCGCTGGTTACTGAGCTACTGGTCCTGTGGTCTGAGCAGCCACCAGTGCCATCCTGCCCAAAGAATATCATCTTGATAAAGGTCCAAAGTAGGTTCAAAATGTTTGTAATAAAAATGTTGTGGAATATTAAGTATTTTAATCGATCTGGTACTTCAGGGGTTGACATTGGTTAGAAATTGTGTTTATGGCAGGTCAAAACCTTTCTGTGTCTTTGCTGACCTACAAAGAGGGCTTCATTGGGGGGCTATCACCGATGGCCCACTAACAGTGAAAAGTGTGTAGTTTAGAAGGCTATCGATGATAGCCAGATCCTTGGCTGTCAGCCTCAAAGAAAACTGTAACATTCTTGAATGATCACTTCGGCATCACAAAGAGAGGCGACAAACAGGTCACCACTTATTTGGAGGATTTTATTAAAAATGAGGATATCATGGGATGACACCTATTCTGAATAATAACAGGTACATATTTGGCATTGTTGCAATAAGACAAATCAAACCATGCCACAGACTGCTTGGGTAACATGTGCAGAAGCCACATAACTGTTTATCCTTCGAAAATAGACGTTAGGTTGTCAATTTTTATATGCTGGCATGTATGTGAAGTACACAGACACAATGGCGAAGATGTCGTCTCAGTATTAGAGAAATTAAGATAGGAGGACTTTCATATATTTAGGCAGGCTTAAAATGTCAAGAAATTTACTTTTTTTTTCTTCTAAGTCGTAGAAATGTGAACTCAGTAGCTGATTTACTACAGGGGTGGGCTTATGTTGTTTCAATGGGGAAGAAATAGTACAAACGTTTCATCAAGGTAATATGAAAATCAGCATTCAACAGAAGTGTGTTTTGGGATCAGAACACATGAATTCTCATCTACTCCAGTGCCCTATTTGGGACAGGAACTATAACATATGGTAAAGTATAAGGATTTTCTTTGTTTTAACCTTTTACCTTAAGAAACTGTTCTGAGCAGTGCAGCACAGGAGGACGGCCAGGGAGGAGCTGCGCTTTAGCAGTCCAACCCAGAAGTCTTTACTGACTTCTGGTGTCTGCCACTGCTATAGCACAGCTCCTCCCCGGCATCCTGTGCTGTCCTGCTCTGCTCCTGAGGTCCTCAGTAATCTTCTCCCGCCATCCGCTGCTGCGTTGTTCTGCTCATGCTGTTTTCTGTCTTCTTCTCCCATAGCCTGATGTCATCCTCCTCTATCCTCGTCACCCGCCGCCTCTACCTGTCGTCTTCCTCCTCTGTGGCCCTGCTATGCCCCTGCTGTTCGCCTCCTCTTCCTGCCACCGCCTGACGTCCTCCTCCTCTGTCCTGGGAGAAATGAGAGGGTGAGAGAAGAAGGAGGAGGAGTGAGTGAGAGAGGAAAAGGAGGGGGTTAGATGAAAAGGGGAGGGGTAGGGGAGAAGGAGGGTGCGAGATGAAGATGAGGGAGGTGAGAGGAAGAAGTGAGAGAGGAAGAGGAGGGTAAGAGAGGAACAGCAGAAGGAGGGGGTGAGAGAGAGAGGAGGAGGGTGAGAGAGAAAGAGGAGAAGGCGGGGGTGAGTGAAGAAGAGGGGAATGAGAGAGGAAGAGGAGGGGTAAGAGGAAGAGGGGTGAGAGGAAGAGGAGGAGGGGTGAAAGGAAAAGGAGGGGGATTGAGGGGGTGAAAGGAGGAGTAGGAGGTGGTGTGATGAGGGAGGGAGAGGAGGGGGGTCAGAGAGAATGGGGCTATAATAACATACATTTTTTAAAAATTTGATAGTTCAGAGGTGGGGTAGTGTGGATGAAGTTTCGCCTAGGGTGCCGAATACCCTTGTACCAGCTCTGGTAGCCATGTATATTAACCCTGGTTGCATATCTAAGTCACCTGCTCACAAGTGTGCTGTCCGTGACAGATGGTATATTGGCACGGAGTGAGGGGAGATGTTACTCATTTGATGGACCTTTGTGTATTAACCCTTGTCCCGCATGGAGGTCACATGCTCACAGGCGTGCCGTATGTGACAACATTAATCTTCCTCCGTGAAATGTTTCCCCTATTTCACTAAGACCCCAGGAGTATCGCCTGTACTTTGGTTTCTACATGGAATTTCACTAACTAGTGTTTCACTACTGCCTATCATCAATGTTAATTTCAAACTTGATTGTAGCATAATTTGTTTTTAGTTCTTCTATTTTTTTTTCTATTTTGTGGGGGCCCAAACAAGCCAGCTCTCATACATCCATTTGGGTACAGTGCTCGGTTTGGGCGTTAAATTAATTATTTCCTTACATTTGGTGCCTTTCTACCCAGCATTTTTCCCTTTGCTTCAAAAACAATGATTTTTTGTGTGCATCAAACAGAAAGTGCTCAAGCTCCACTAAGAGAACAGCATCCTCCATACATTCCGTCTCCAACATTACATGCTTGATTTGATTGAACTTTCAAATACTGTTGTCTCCATCTCCAACTAGCACTCTACTTCAGTTGTCTTACTTGGAAACAGCATAATTCATTCACTCCAATGCCAACATAACATATTTTATTTAAAATGGTCTTTCAAAATAGTATCCTTCTAATAAGTCGTGTCCTGGCTTTTACAGTACCTCATCCTGTTCTTTGTCAGACAATAGAAAAAGACATACAATAAACCATGTTATTATTGATTATAATTATTTTTTCTTACTTGATCTTAAAAGACATAAATACCTCAAAAGGAAGCAACAAAACATCTCCAGATTACATGACGTTAAGAGTGTGTGTGTTTTTTTTAATCAAATTCACATTTTCCTAATAATTCAAAGCCAAACCATTTGTCGAAAACCAAAACACAAAATAAATTTGGAACCAGAACACAAGGTCAAGTGCACATCTCTAATTTAATTGCACCTTTAGGAGAAAATCCGGGCACTATTTTGAAAGGTGCAAGCGTGCGCATTTTGTCTCTCTTGCAAATATAATACCTGACGAATCGTCATATACGTGCATAACTGATGGAAATAACGCATTTGTAACAGGCTCTATAGCCTCCCTGCTTGCCACAGCTTCGGTACAGGTAGGGAGCCGGTATTGCTGTTCAGGACGTGCTGACAGGTGCATGCGCGAGCTGCCGTTTGCTTATTGGGCGATATGTTCTTACTCACGAGTGTACTTAAAGTGAGTATCCTTAAACCGGGGTATGCCTGTACTTTGTGCTGTTTGGTCTAAGAACTTCCTCCAAATATCGTGAATCCTTTGCTAAGGACAATATCGGCATACCAGCAGTGAATACCATAACGGAGGCGGGAACCGGAGTGCCAAGCTGCAAAGATTCATCTACAGTACCTACCGAGGACCTGAGTGATGATGCCGGCGACCTACTGTCTGCTGTAGTGGTAACATGTGCCCCAAACATGCCCTGCTTTGTTGATTTGCTTTGTTGTACGTGCATTTATTACCACCCTTGAATTTGTCGCATCATATTTGATATATTACACTTTGAGAGTTGTGCGCTGTTTTTCTATTCTTTCATATGTTATCTAAGGTGCTGAGCCATCTATTCTGACCAGCAGCAGACTCTCATTCATTATTGTACAAGGTTATATATTCATTTATATTTGCACAAGTCACTGATTTGATTTTAACCTTGGTGTATTTTTTTTATCTGTGTGTTTTATCACATCTAGATTCACTTAAGTTTCATTTGGACTTTATTTATTATCACTTTTATCACTACAAATTGGTGCACAGTTTTTTTTATATATATCATCAGATCTTACCCCTCTACCTTCTGGTTAATATTCTACTTTTGTTCTCACAATTATTATCCATCACAACCCCTGCACATCCAGCATAAAAAACAGCTGTGCTTGTCCAGTAGGGAGTAGAGATGGGTAAATATTTTGGCGGATTTGGATCCGCCATGGATTGGCCGTTCCTTTGGTCCGCTGATTTCCGCGGATCAATCTTAATAAGGGCGATTCACCTTTTCCGAATTTATTTTCATCATTGACAATCCAACTGCAGATTCCGCAATCCGCTGGTGGATTTTACCAATTAAATCTGCGGATTCAGCAATTCGCCCGCGGATTGCTGAATCTGCTGATTGAATTGGCAAAATCCACCAGCGGATTGGATGTAATGGCGGTTTTGAATTAATTCGCACGGATTGAAACTGGCACAATCTGTTGACAAATTTTACACCGCGGATCGGATTTTCAATGTAAAGCTCGTGAAATTCTGCAAAACAGATTTCCACAGCTTCGTCCATCTCTAGTAATAAGGGACAATTACAGCACTTTGGGGTAAATCCTCAGAAGTCCATTAATGATTTCAGATAACGTCTCGTTAAGTGCTAACGAGAATCTTTAACGCTAACTAATGATGTTTTGCAGTAAGTGCTGTTTTCAGCCCTTGCGTTACTAAAACTGTAAACTGCTAATGAGATGCAAAAGAGGCGTTCCCTCTAACAACGTATATCCACAGAGGACCGTTATAGTTACCGCAGGGATTTAACGTTACGTTAGTTAGGTCAGCGCTAAAGGTGGCGTTACTCACATACAGAACCTGAAATAGGTCTGTCCAGGGTCCGGATAAGTGTAAGACCACAATTAGGTATGATTTAACTATACTTTTTATTTGCATTTGCTCTTTTGCTCTCCTGTCTTCTCTTTCTTTACTTAAATTAAACAACTACAGTATTGTCTAAATTTAGCATAGGTTTAACTTGATGGACATACTGTATGTCTTTTTTCAATCTAATCTATTATGTAAGTACGTAAGTATGTAACTATTTATGGTCTTCATGGGAGTAACCCCACCTTTTGGTAAGACTTAACCCCATGTTATTTGAAGCTAACGCAAGGCCGTGGTAACTCCACATGGCGTTACGCCTATGATAATGAGATCACTAAAGGTCGTTGTTTTTGCATATGTTCAGCGATGTAGATTCCCGTTAAAGTCACAAAATCTAAAGGATATTACCAGCCCTGGTTTAACACACTTCTGAGAATCACTACAATCACTATTTGCATGCAGGCTTAGCTGTCAGAGTGCACCTTATCTACGATGTGTTACTAACAGGTGCAAAGGAACCCATAATGAAACAAGCAAATTAGATGGTGTCATCAGCTCTTGTATTTGTTTTGTTCCTTCTGCTTAAAGAGCTGCAGATTTCAGCTGCAATCACATGGAAAAAGAATTTGATTGTTTCTACAATATCCTGAAGTCGTTTTTCATGCTGCGCTGCATACTGCAAGCCTCTTATCCACCTCTCGCCAACCTGTGAGAGCCTTGCTTGGGTTGCGAGGCAATCAGCATGAAGGAGGTCACTTATGTAAATGGCAGGGCTTAACACTGCCTGTCAATATTATTGTATAATTCTGCACTTTAACAATGCAGGAAGACGAAGGATTAGTGACAGAATAGAAATATCTGCATAGAATACAGTATTAAGAGTTAGAGCTCCAAGATATTATAAGGGAGATTTTTAGAGAGAGTTGGATAAACATGGCTAGTACACATTTTATTTGACAGTAAATCCACTTTCTAAAATAAAAAAAACCAACATACAGTATACCATTTATTTCCCAAAATGTAACTGGTTATTAGCATATTGTTTTGAAATTATTGCTTGATTCCTGTAACATGGTCCCCCTATTGATTTTGACATCAACTAGAGAATCTGAAATATAATACTGTCATACTGAAACGTTTATGCAAGAGTCCAGAAAAACAGAAGGGTCTGCAGCCAAAAGTTAAAGCAATAGATTAAAACATTAAACAAACCATTATCCTTGCTTTATATATATATTGTTCCTTCATGTCTAGTAAACAGCATTACAATCTAACAATCCCTGGCATGTACATTTGATGGTACTTTATAAAGTAGGTGGTATGAGGGGCGTAGTAACATCTGGAACTGAAAATGCTGTAATGAAAAATGACATCTTCATTTGTATAGTAGACCACAATATGCCCATCGTACTAGACCACAAAATGTAACTACTTCTGCTAAATAATATGTTGCAGATGACCACTTCAGGTCTTCGATTGATCATAAACTTTTATTTCCAATGTGTGTCATAGTCCCCATTTTCAGGATTAGACATGACTTAGCCATGTCTCGAGCTGGACTGCTCTCCCATTCCCAATAACCACACCATACAACATCTTGGTAGAAATTAACGGCCACAGCTTTTATTTATAACAGATAAATATTTCATATTTATCTCACACTAGGTACCCAGCCAGATTGGTCCACTCACATCTACCGGAGCTTGAGAGATACCCTCAGCTTGTGCTCAACTATTCAGTTCCTTAGTCTGAATGCACAAAGCCCCCATTGGAAAGTCACAACCACCCAACCACACTTAGTCTGGCTTGGCACCGCCTTCCCCAAATTCCACCTGGAAGGTCACCACCATTCCGGCAGCAGCCTGGAATGGTACCACCTTCACCAACTAAAATACCTCAGAGGTCTGAGACCTCCCTCTAGGAGCCAATACTGACTAAGTCCCCCTCATCCCAGAGTAACATTACTCCCGCCAACACATACCCCAAACTGTGACAAGAAACAGAGCAGAATCCCAATCTTTTCTTCCAATGCCGACTTCCTTCATGCCAAAAAACAGGGTGGGTGGGTGGATGGAATTTCGCTCCATTAGCGCCAAGAAGAAAGAGGAAGCTAATATCCCTCCCCCTTGACTTAAGTACCTCTTCCTTAACCCCTTAGGGGAGGGGCTCCTCAAGCTTATGTTATGCCACCTCTGCCTTACAAGTCCAGAGATCTCTTTACTAGAACCCTGATTTTGGGATAAACGTCTGTTGTCAATTAGGCAATATTTATTGTTGCTTTAAAAATCTTTCAAGACATATTTGTACCGGGGTATATTATGATGATTGGGTGTTTCTTCTCTGAGCAGAACACAAATTGGATAGCTGGTAATAGTTTTTGCTCTTTATTGCCGTTTTTTTATTATAAGCTTTACATTCAAAACATAAACACTTCTATGAGATAATTGCTAATGTTCAGCAGTTCTGCATTAAACAGAATGTATTTATAAAGTAAAATATGATGCTTTAAATTAAACTCAAAGTATGTATACAGAATCATTTCTGCAAGTTTCTTTTTATTGCCCAATAAACCAACATACGATATAAACGAAGGTTTAGAGGACACATTGATTCCAACTATTCTGAGCATGTGCGGTTCTTACTAACCCAATTGTGTCTGGTAACTGTGATGATTGATATCAAGATGAAAGCACTATCGAGTAAATTAATCATTCTAACATGATGTCCAAAACAAGAACTCTGATTCCCGAGGTGTATAGTAAAGAAAGAGGTGAAGAAGCTAATTAAACCTGAGTTTCTAAAGGAATGTGAGCATGAATACCATATCATTACTGTACTCAGCATTATACTTTCAAACAGAATGGTAACATCTTCCTTTTCTGTTTGGAAGCATGGAATGTTTCATTTGTCCTGATGCATTTTGTGAGTTTTAAAGCTGCAGACTAAACAAAATCCTACATGTGTGTTTTAAAAAAAAAAAAAAAAATCAGTTCTGTACTATGAGAAAATACTTGTAGCATTTAAAGGGAAAAAAAGCTACAATGAATGACATTTTTAACGTATTATAATGTAACAATCATTTTTTGTTTATATAGTAACCATTTACAAAGTCACATCCCCTTCCTCTTCTGAAACAGGCTCTGGCACACCCTTTTTTGAGCCCTGCACTCTCTCTAGCAGTGCACCAGTTGTATCTAGTGACTGCCTGGTCACATGATCTTCCCCACAGAACTTTGCAACTTTGGTCCTCTTCTGCTGCACTGACAGCCATTTAGTGAACCCCCGAGGCAATCCACACGGCCCTCATAAAAAATAAAAACATTTTTCTTTTAATATATGATCATTTAAACACCTTCATATATATATACATACATACATACTGTACCTACGTGTTTGGGGCTGGTAATTAGCTTAGCTACCCACACAGTTAGAGAGGGCTGGACTATATATGTTGATATTCTCCAAAGTGGAGTAGACTTTTCTTTTGCTTATTTTGAATGTTTTGCTGTGTTAAAGGAACAGGCAATAAAGCCTTATTTTAATTTCACCTTAAAAACGGTCTCTTACAAGGGTATTGCATGAATTGCTCCTTTAAAGCATCAATCGTGATACTCTTTTTTTTTTGATTATTTCTCCTGATCTTCAGGGATCCTCTAGTTCCCGCTAAACTGCACCGGACAAATATATTTGCTTGCCGCTAATAGACAGCCACAGCGTTATCGCACGTTTATAATGATGAGGCAGCAGCAAAGTATCACATCATTTTTTAAAGAAATTGCAACAGATTTAAATTCCTTTTTTAACCGGGAATCAGTGAGTCCCCAGGGTTTGGGGGATAACAGGTCAGCTTCAAGGGACCTTGGTTCAGTAAGCTTAAAATATTATTTTCTTTGAGCGGTAATGCTGGTTTCAATTATTGTGCCGCTCTTTAAATTTATATATTCATATTCATATATATATATATTCATAAATTCATATATCTCCCCCAGCACCTCTCATCATCATCATCATCCTCATATATCTCCCCCAGCACCAACCTTTATAAATCATTCATCCTCATATCTCTCCCCCAGCACTCCCATCATCATCAATCACCTCAAAGTACATCTCCCCAGCACCACTTATCATCATCAATCCTCATATATCTCCCCCACCCCTCATATCATCATCATCATCATCCTATATATCTCCCCCAAGCAACCACATCATCATCATCCTCATATATCTCACCCCAGACCCCCTCATATCATCTCCTATCTCCCCAAACCCCCACGATCAACCTTTGCGATACTCCACATCTATCTCTCATACCCTATCTCCTCCACCTCCAACCACACACATACCCCACCCTCCACATCAAACAACACACAAACCCCCTGGCACACCACAGCACATCCCACCCCCCTGCACTCCCTCTCCCCCCTTGCACCCTCCAATGACCCCCCAACCTCCAAGGCACCCCTCCGATCACCTCAATGACCCCTGCACCTCCATGACCCCCCTGCACCTCCAATGACCCCCCTTCACCCCTCCAAATGAACCCCCCCTTGCCCTCCAATGACCCCCCTGCACCTCCAATGAACCCCCTGCACCTCCAATGACCCCCCGCACCTCCAATGACCCACACACCTCCAATCACCCCCTGCACCTCCAATCACTCCCCTGCACATCACCTCCCCTGCACATCACCTCCCCTGCACATCACCCCCCTTCACATCAACCCCCCCATTCACATCACCTCCCCTTCACATCATCCCTCTCTTCATATCACCCCCCCTTGCACATCACCCCCCCCTTGCACATCACCCCCCCCATGCACATCACCCTCCCTTGCACATCACCCCCCTTGCACATCACCCCTCCCTTGCACATCACCCCTCCCTTGCACATCACCCCCCCATGCATATAACCTCCCTTGCACATCACCCCCCCTTCACATCACCCCCCTTTCACATCACCCCCTACACATCACCCCCTACACCTCACCCCCCTACACCTCACCCCCTGCAACTCACCCCCCTGCACCTCACCCCCCAGCACCTCACCCACCTGCACATCACCACCCCCCTGCACAACAAGTCCTGTATATTTTCTTCACTTTATTTAGGGAAAGCAGCATTAAAGACAGGCACTTGTGGATGAGATGTTGGTGTTTGAATAATGTCTCTCTGTGGGTGATTTGTAGTAAGGGCAGGTGAAAAGGATAAATCCTGCCACTAGAGCAATTACAGAAGGTAGTCACTCAGCCAGTGATGAAGGTGGAAAAAGGAAGTGTGAGTGTATTCTGGGTAACAAAATAGCCTGGGGACAGACCATCTGTAGACAAGGCAGAGGGGGAGAAGGCAGACTAACCCAATCTGAGGGAAAGGCTGAGGTTGCTATAGCAACTCACTGAAAAGTCTAAGTAAACAACAAGTGTAACAAAATGCTCTTTACATGCAGCAAACTGCTGGAACAGGGGAAATATCAGGCAACTGAACAAGGGAGAAATTAATCTCATAAGCTGAAAGGGGAGACAGAGGAATATGGAATCTAGTCCCAGGACACCCCCCGCACCTCACCCCCCTGAACCTCACCCACCTGCACCTCACATCACTCCCCTGCACCTCACCCCCCTGCACCTCACCCCCTGCACCTCACCCCCCTGCACCTCACTCCCCTGCACCTCACACCCTGCACCTCACCTCAATACACCTCACCCCCTGCACATATCCCCCCTGCACATCACCCCCCTTGCACATCACCCCTCCCTGCACATCACATCACACCCCTGCACATATCCCCTTGCACCACACATCACCCCCTGCACCTCCTCACCTCACATCAGTCCCTGCACCTCCCCTCACCTCACGGCGGGACTGCGCGCGCTCGCAAGCAGCATGCACCGCAAGTGCCACACTGCATGAGCGTGCAGTCTTGAGAATGGGCTGGGGGGGAAGAGAGGGAGAGCGGGCTCGACTCGCGGGGGAAGTAGAGGGGTCTCGGATCGCGGGGGGGGGGAGAGGGGGCGCGGCGCGCGGGGGGGGGAGAGGGGGCTCGGCTCGCGGGGGAGGGAGAGCGGCCGGGGGAGGGGGGGGGGGAAGCCGCCGCCGCGGGCCGCACAGTGAGTGCTGGCTATATGTCAATGTTTATAGTTGAATGGAACAGGATATATTAATGTGAATGTATGCAGCTACATTTCATATATTAATCTTTTGGTGTGGGGGGGAGGAGGTTTGGGGGGGATGGGGAGGGGAAGAAGAGCCATGAAAGAGCGGCTAAGCTGAACCTTGCAACCACGCAGTAATCCTACTCTAAGAATAGGATCTGTAGAATTACACCATTCAGTAATCAGTGCTGCATTTTGGGGTCAACAAATCAGATCAACCAGTCGCTATGCACTTTCTGAGGGCCGGTCATCAGCTTCCCACCTTACAACATCTTTCTGAGGCAGCGCTGTTGTGTTGCCCAGCACACGCCTCCTGCACCAGCAGTGTGTATGTATCAGAGGCTAGGGTCCCGCTGATTGGCTCCCTGGTGCATCATGTGACATGTCGCTGCACGGGAACACAATCCTGTTGTATCCCCTGCTGGCTGACGCATTACATTATGCAGTTAGCCAGGAAGCGGGGAGTAACCGGGGACTGCTAGGGAGGAGGTAAGGGGCTGGTGAGAGGCGTGCACACGCCCGCGCGCACCGCTGGCTGCAGCGGGGACTTAGCCTTAGCCCACACTGTTCACAGGGTTGCTGAGAGAGGGGGACAACCGGCATTGTTGTCCCGGTGCCTGAGAGATGGGGCTTCCAGGCAGTGGAAGAGTCAAACCCCTTCTGACATGCAAGAAAAAAACAGAGAATGAACCCTGAGTAGCTGATGCTACAAACTCAGCAGGTATATAGGTCTGTAGATCACAGAGTTAATCACCGCAGCAACAGGATAAATGCCACTATGTCCATGAGACCACCTCCATAATAACCCGATTAAAACCTGGATGAGGGGCTGTATAGCATTACTGGTAGAGGTTCAAAGGAGCACCACTAGAGAAGAGCCCCAGAGTAAAGGAAAAATCCAGCGACTGCTAGCCTCACCTGCATCCGGTGTATCGGAGGATCGATCAGCTGGCCAATGTCACATCATGATAAGTGAAGAAACTGCCGGGTGCTGCTGAAAGAAGACTGAGTGGTGCTCCTAATTGCTGATGCCGGTGGCGTGCTCCTGCCCGTATGAAGTACAAGAATCGTGGAAGAACTCGGCGGTCACTGCTCCTCTGAAAAAACTCCAACCAAGCACACGCACCTCAGCTTGCCCCTCCATAGGCTCTTGGCCCTCCATCCTCCAAGGCTGCAGGAAGACACACTCATGGTCCTCCCTGCCTCTCGGGCCCATTTTTGCCCTCACTAAGCCCATAAATACCCCCCCATGCCCATACCTCCTTTTTCTCCCCAAGAATATAACTACCCCCCAGAGCCATACCTACCCTTTATGTCCATGCCTATCACCTCCCTAGGTCCATAACTATCTCCCTCCCCAGACCCATAACTACCCCCCTAAGGTCCATAACTAACCCCCTCCCCAGTCCCATGTACCATCCCCTAGGATTATATCTCTCCCTGTCTCAGACTCATATCTCATTCATTCCCTCATCTCCTTCTTCATCCTGGGGGTGCCGGCTCCTTTTGCTTGTCCTGGGCCCCAAAATTTGTGCTGGCAACCTTGCTTGTCCATACCGCAGAGCCCCCAAAAAATAAGAGATGGGGGGGAGAGAGGGGGCTCTGGCTGCGCAAACTCTTGTTGGACACAGTGATATCCGGCAAAAAGTTGTAATAAATGGTGAAAATAAAACCCTGTGACAGTCTCACCTCAACATCTTTATAAACGAATAAAGAAATAATTAAAAAGACAGATCACACAGATTTAAATATGGGATTGCCATTAGTACGCTTTGATCCTAGGAAGGACTGCCCTTTTATGGGTACATTGCATATGTGTTGCTCACATACTATTAATAATGTAATTCATGCATTATTATTATTATTATTATTATTATTATTATTATTATTTATTTGTAAGCGCCAACATTGTCCGCAGTGCAGTACACTGGAATACAGAATTATGCATATTATATAAACAGAATGACATTCCGAATAACCGATACAGGAGGTAATAAGGGCCCTGACCCTGTTGGCTTACACTCTAATCTGCATGGGGGCAACTAGTAATAATTACGTGGCGTGGCAAATCAAGACATTATATTTTATTTTTACCGTTAACTAGGTAATGGTCAAAGAGTTACAAAAAGTAACCGGGGAAAGTAAATATGGTCAGAGCCGTATCCCTTGCAGGTCTTTAGTAACGCACTGCAATTACTCAGCGATGCCTCACAAGCCTTTCCAACATCTAAGCGGTAATGTTGTAGCTTAGTGTACATGAGCAGGGGGTCTCCGGAGCTGACCCGCGTTGGTTTCAGGTCCGAGGATCCCCTACTACAGGAGATACAGGCCCCATTATGGGGTGCCGGTATCCCCTGCATGTTCAAGCGTCTGCGTTACATGACCGGGACATTGAAATTCTGCAGGGGATACTGGCACCCCATAACGGGGCCTGTATCTCCTGAAGTAGGGGGTCCTCGGACCTGAAACCAATGCTGTTCAGCTCCGGAGACCCCCTGCTCATGTACACTATAATTAAAATATATTTATTTGTAACGGGTATTCCCCCACCCAATCGCAGATTATAGTGTGGGTGCGGACAACATACAGTGTTACCTGCGTGTGGTGCTTAACCTGTTGGCTCACAGGAGGGCTGAGCTTCCGCCAATGGGAAACCTGGGGCATTTATGATACTATGAGTAACCACTTACTCGGTGCAGCGCCTCCACCTGCGATGGTTCCTAGCAGAGCAGGAATTTTTCCTTGCCCTCTTGACCCCATTCCCTCCCATCTCCTAAAACCTCTAGCTCCTACTATAATCCCTACGCTCACACACATTTTTAACTCCTCCCTCTGCTCTGGAATCTTTCCATCCTCCTTCAAACATGCAACAGTCATACCATTACTCAAGAACAACAAGCTTGACCCTACCTGTCTTTCTAACTATCGACCTGTCTCCCTCCTGCCTTTTGCCTCTAAACTCCTTGAACGTCTTGTATTCTCTCGCTTGCTCCATTTTCTCAACACCTATTCTCTCCTAGACCCTCTACAATCTGGCTTCCGCTCTGCTCACTCCACCGAAACAGCCCTCACTAAAATAACTGACGACCTCCATGCTGCCAAAGACAGAGGTCATTACACTCTGCTCATATTACTCGACCTCTCTGCAGCATTTGACACAGTGGACCACCCTCTTCTCCTCCACATTCTCCATACTCTATGTATTCGGAACAAAGCTCTATCCTGGATCTCATCCTACCTCTCCCATCGTACTTTCAGTGTCTCTTCTGCTAACACCTCCTCCTCCTCTATTAATCTCTCTGTGGGGGTACCCCAGGGCACTGTCCTGGGACCTCTTCTCTTTTCTCTGTACACACTCTCTCTAGGTGACCTAATAACATCTTTTGGGTTTAAATATCACCTCTATGCCGACGACACACAAATATACTTTTCAACACCTTTCCTTACACCTGCTGTACAAACCAAAGTTTCTGAATGTCTCTCTGCTATATCATCCTGGATGGCCCTCCGCCGCCTTAAACTCAACATGGCTAAAACAGAGCTCCTCATACTTCCTCCCAAACCTGGCCCTACTACCTCCTTCCACATTACTGTTGGAACTACAATCATTCACCCAGTAGCCCAAGCACGCTGCCTAGGGGTCACACTCGACTCCTCTCTCACATTCGCCCCTCACATTCAAAACATTTCTAAAACTTGTCGCTTTTTCCTCCGCAATATAACAAAGATACGCCCTTTCCTCTGTTGCTCGACTGCTAAAACTCTGACTCAGGCCCTCATTCTCTCCCGTCTTGATTACTGTAACCTCCTGCTGTCCGGCCTTCCTGCCTCTCACCTGTCTCCCCTACAATCTATCCTAAACGCTGCTGCCAGAATCACTCTACTCTTTCCTAGATTTGTCTCAGCATCTCCCCTCATGAAAACCCTCTCCTGGCTTCCGATCAAATCCCGCATCTCACATTCCATTCTTCTACTCACTTTTAAAGCTTTACACTCTTCTGCCCCTCCTTACATCTCATCCCTAATTTCTCGTTATGCACCATCCAGACTCTTGCGTTCTTCTCAAGGATGTCTTCTTTCTACCCCCTTTGTATCTAAAGCCCTCTCCCACCTTAAACCTTTCTCACTTTCTGCCCCACACCTCTGGAATGCCCTTCCCCTCAGTACCCGACTAGCACCCTCTCTATCCACCTTTAAGACCCACCTTAAGACACACTTGCTTAAAGAAGCATATGAATAGCACTGTGGATATTCTGAACACGATACATAAAGCTTGGCCCCCTGCAGACGCACTTACCAGAACTCCCTCCTACTGTCTCTGTACGTTCTACCTACCAATTAGACTGTAAGCTCCTCGGGGCAGGGACTCCTCTTCCGAAATGTTACTTTTATGTCTAAAGCACTTATTCCCATGATCTGTTATTTATATTATCTGTTATTTATTTGATTACCCCATGTATTACTACTGTGAAGCGCTATGTACATTAATGGCGCTATATAAATAAAGACATACAATACAATACATCTCCTTCTTCATCCTGGGGGTGCCGGCTCCTTTTGCTTGTCCTGGGCCTCAAAATTTGTGCTGGCAACCTTGCTTGTCCATACCGCAGAGCCCCCCAAAAATAAGAGATGGGGGGAGAGAGGGGGCTCTGGCTGCGCAAACTCTTGTTGAACACAGTGATATCCGGCAAAAAGTTGTAATAAATGGTGAAAATAAAACCCTGTGACAGTCTCACCTCAATCTTTATAAACGAATAAAGAAATAATTAAAAAGACAGATCACACAGATTTAAATATGGGATTGCCATTAGAACGCTTTGATTCTAGGAAGGACTGCCCTTTTATGGGTACATAGTATATGTGTTGCTCACATACTATTAATAATGTAATTCATGCATTATTATTATTATTTATTTGTAAGCGCCAACATTGTCCGCAGTGCAGTACACTGGAATACAGAATTATGCATATTATATAAACAGAACGATATTCCGAATAACCGATACAGGAGGTAATAAGGGCCCTGACCCTGTTGGCTTACACTCTAATCTGCATGGGGGCAACTAGTAATAATTACGTGGCGTGGCAAATCAAGACATTATATTTTATTTTTACCGTTAACTAGGTAATGGTCAAAGAGTTACAAAAAGTAACCGGGGAAAGTAAATATGGTCAGAGCCGTATCCCTTGCAGGTCTTTAGTAACGCACTCCAATTACTCAGCGATGCCTCACAAGCCTTTCCAACATCTAAGCGGTAATGCTGTAGCCATAGCTAAAATACATCCTTTTGCATGTGTTTAAAATTGTTGAATTAATATCAAACCATTTTACATCTATATAAACACTAACAAGTCACAAGGGAGCAGTTAAATAAACCAAGGCGAGCTCATTTTGTTAATTAGCCAGCTGTAAAAAGGTATGTATTACGCTCGCTGCTATGGCCGCTACTAACCGTAGAACTTAGAAAGTTTTCAAGCTCTTATGCGATTCTACAACTTTTTAGTTCAATCAAATGCGAGGTTCAAGTTAAAAACTGTGCTTAAAACTTGTCAATAAAAATACCACGTGTGATGCATCATTTGCATGTCTTAGACAGGTGTCTGTCCCCTTTATCTCGTCAGGGATTCTGGGGCAATGACATGCAAATGAGCACAGTGTGTCACTCTACTTCTCATCCATTTTAACATGGACCCCTATTAGCTTATGCCTGCCGTATTACACAGCTTTCAGTACAGCCTGGGCATTAGAAGTGCACAGGCAGTAACCCTAGACACAGACAGCTATTTCGACCTTTTGGGTTTCATCACTGCGAGGTTGGTTGCTGGCTTTGCAACATGAAGCGGGTACGTGGGTGTGACAGGGTGAAGTCACTATGTGATGCTATGCCTGGAAAACATACCTGACTGTTAAAACCAGCAACTCAGACAGCGTTTACCTGGGCAATCAGGACTTAAATGAATGCCGCTGGCAGGCAGCTTTATAAGAATTCAACTGCTAGTTACTACTAAGTGGTTTTCTCTGTCTCCAGATCTAACTCTGAGGAGGAGACCACTCACACAGGGGGCTGGTGGCTGCACGCGCACAGGGGGCTGCTGCACTCTCACAAGGGGCGGCAGCACTCACACAGGGGGCTGCTGCACTCGCACAAGGGGCGGCTGCACTCGCACAGGGGGCTGGCGGCACTCACACGGGGGGCTGCTGCACTCACACGGGGGGCTGCTGCACTCACACAGGGGGCTGCTGCACTCACACAGGGGG